>LPNX010068648.1:5287-18820 GCA_001517045.1 Pseudotsuga menziesii | reverse complement strand
CATGGAAAAAAAGTTGGAGAATTAGAATGAATAATTTATGATTTGAGAAAAACCATTTCTAGGCAAGCTGATAAGCCGAAAGGAACAAGGTTAGCAAGGATCTCTAAAACTTTAAAACTTAAAAAACAAATTAGAGGAAAAAAAATTCCGATGAAGAAGGTGGTGAGGGTGAAGGTAAGGGTACCAAAGGAGACAATGGTAAGGGTAAGGGTAAGGATAGAAGGAAAAATACACATACATGTACAATGTCCATAGAAGAGTGAGAGAAGTCCTTATCAAGTTGAGAGAAGATGCTACAAGAAATATTCTCAGCAAGCCTTGCACTAGGTGGTTTGTATGGCTCATCACCATTACATAAAGAAATGAAAGAGAAGATGGCTGGGAAAGATGCAAAAATAAGGGAGCTGAAATCAAAACTATTAGAAGGTAGAAGAGTACAGCATTTGGGATGTGATACAAAAATTCAAACACTTAAATCCACAATTGCTGATTTGGAGA
The DNA here is from genome assembly GCA_001517045.1 of Pseudotsuga menziesii. Lineage (NCBI taxonomy): Eukaryota > Viridiplantae > Streptophyta > Pinopsida > Pinales > Pinaceae > Pseudotsuga > Pseudotsuga menziesii. The sequence continues at coordinate 18,322 of LPNX010068648.1, read as the reverse complement.
AGGAATTAAAAGGGCCATTTGCTGCGATGAGTGCAATTCCTGTCCTTCCGAACGAGACAGAGTTGAGGGAAAAAGAGCAGGAGAAAGAAATACATAATCTGAAACGTGAATTGACTAAAGTTAAAAATCAATTGAAACATACCATAGACAAATTGGAGGTCAAGGAAGAACTGGAATCAACGAAGTATAAGAAAATTTTGGAAATGTTGAACAAACTGATGGCGGAAAAAAAAATTGCTTGAAAATTAAAAAAAAGTTTCACAGAGTTAAAGAGCTTGAAAAGAAATCGCAATAAGTGCCTTGTCCAACTCCAGCACAATTACACTCTTCTACGAAAGGCAAGAGAGACAATTCAGATTTGTCTTCTACTCAAGAGGATGGATTGCAACCATCTCTGAAACATGCTAGACATGTATAAATCAATGTATATATGTATTTATCGACAGTTAATGGAAAAAAATATTTGTATGATGGATTTTTGTATTTATCAGCATATAAGATAATATTATAGAGAATTCATCTCCGAATCCAATGTTTTCAGTGATCAATACGAGACTGCTTGTAGGTTGTGAAAGAAAGCATCAATCTCTTTGAAATAAATTAAATTTATGTATGTTAATTAAATAATAAACTCTGTTTTGTTTGTCTCTTATTTATTTCATATTTTTTTAATTAACTGGCTGAGCAGTCTCTATTTAAATCTCTAGCTTGTGCAGGCATCTGAAAAACTTTTTTATTATATATTTTTAAGCTATGTGTGGGCAAACTCATACACTGTGTGAACATGGTTTTTTTTCAACATGGAAGGTTAATATTTTACTGATGTGACCTCCATAGGGAAAACTAAAACCATGATTGGATAAACACTTCAACAAGGAACAAATACATGTCATTTGATGAATTAATTGACACACACACATCATTTGAAAATAGCATTTTAAACTACAGATTTACCACTTTGACAAAATTATAAAACCTTAAGTCAACATGAGGGATTTTTATTTTCACCAACTCCTGGACCAATGATATGAGATGATGTAGTACATCCCATTCAACACAACCAAACTGATTTCCCCTTCAGATTCATCTTCTTCTAAGTCAGGCAGGCATTTTACTGGACTGGAGCAAAACAAGGCAGAGGGCACTTTTGGCATACTGGTAACTTCATCTTTAGAGAGTTTTTGGACAAAATAGTGATGTGGTTAGATGCAGCAATCAACACTCTAGAGACCTATTGTAATCTCACAGATCACATAAGGTTACCAATAATACATACCTTTAAAATAGAGACAAGAGATACGAACAAATAGGTGAATTAACAGATTATATTACATGAATGAGTCCATACAACACAAAAAACTGAACTGAGTTCTCATCTGGCTCAACAGCCTAATATATATGATTACAAAACAGTTACAAAATAACTACCTGTCGGTTTGGTGAACCGAAATGACCTTAGGTGGCCGACCTAATCTCTAGTTTAGTCGGTCGACCAACTTATTCGGCTGATCAACTAAGTTGGCTCATCGACTTAGTCAGTTGATTGACTAAGTCGGCTATTGTTCAAGTCGACTTATTAGCTTGCTCTTTCTACATCTTCCCCAGGAACAAAATGTTTCTTCGTCCCGAAGAAACAGGTAGGTACAAAAAATTCCTCTGGTCTCAATAGTTACTATGATTTGCCTTGTCTTCATGGGCTGTGAAGTCTGATGGTCGGTCGCTTCTGTACACAGACTTCGACAATGGTTGGTACTGTTACTGCGAGGTGATGTTGGAAATCTGTCCAACTTTGAAAAATCTTTTGGATGTCGATGGTAAGTGTGATCAGTATTGATAGGATTGACATATTTTTTGAAATGGAGACTTCTGCTATCCTCTCCATGTCGAGACCCATAAATTGGTCCTTCTCCTCTGTAGTCTCTATAAGTCATTTCATCTGCGGACAAATGATGTCAACTTTTTCTAAATTGGGGATATCTTGTTGCACCCACTGATGTGATTCCCTCTCTAGTCTCTGTAGCTTGGCTATTTCAAGCACTATTTGTTCTTCTATTGTGGTCCTTAGTGCTTCCTCAATGGTTTTCCTACTTTCTAATGCCTGGATCCCTTGTTGGGTCTGCCAATATTGCTGATAGACTTGCTTGTAGTAAGCAGGCCAGTCTCTCAGTATTCCTTCAGTTATGACAGACTCCTCCATGTGATCTTGCAGCACTTTATAAGCTTCAGTGAAGGTGATGTGCTATGCCATTAGGAGTCTAGCAGTTTCTTCTTTTTGTTCCTCCTTTGTTTCCCTAATGTGAGCTTGGAGTGCCGACACCATCCTCTCAAATAGCTGATACGCCCTTTCAAGCAGTTTGTCTGTGTCGACCTCTACGGGGCCCGATAGGACTGAATGGGCTAGGCTTCTTCATTTCGTAAGGAACTCGACCTGTTTTGCGTTCTTATCATTGAGTTCCTTATTTCTTTGCTCTCTCCTCATCTTTGCTTCACCTACTAGGGTCTTGAGGAGTTGTCCTAGCTCTGGGTCGGTCAGGGAGCTTGCATCCTTCAATCTGATCTGGACCTTTGATGGCTGTCCATGATGCTCCTTCTTCTGTTTCTCCTTCCTCTTCTTATGCTTTTCTTTTCCTACTTGTGTCGACACCTATGTACCTGCAACAGTCGAGTCAGGATCTTTGGTTTGTGGGATAGTTGTTGATGGTATCTCTGGTTGGGGAGGTGGGATGACTACTACTTCTGGTTGTTTAGATGCAACTGGTTGTGGTGGGACTTGCTCTAAGTCAGGGGGTGGTGGTGGTAGTGGAGATGGTGGTGGTGATGGAGTTGGTGAATGGTCGAGGGTGATTGGGTTGGGGGAAGTGTGGGTGAGTGGTGTATTGTTGGGGCAGGGAGGTGAGTCTAAGTTGGAGAACATTTGGTTAATCTTCCAGGCTATGTCCTCCTCATTTTCTTCTCCTCTAGTCAGGGAAGTGGCTGGTAGGTCAGCTTGAGGTATGGTCGGAGTGATAGTCGAGGTCCAATGTGCAACCACTTCAGCTTCCTTATCAAGATTTCTCTTGAAAGTCGATGTGATGGTTGCAAAGGTTTTGGACTCGACTTCATGTCCTGGTTGGTATCCACCGACATTGAAGAGAGGTACTTTTGTGGATATCTTCTGGGCCGACATAAATATCTCAGGCAGTTTCTCAATGAATGCCTACAGGTCTCTGTCTTTCTCGAATTTGGCCTTCACCATTTCCAACATCGCACTTTTGCACAAGTCGAGGGGGCTTACTGACTGCTATGTCGGTACTTGCTCCTCGGTTACTTTCGTCAGTGATGGGGGTGGAGGCGTAGAAACCATATTGATGATGTTCTTAGGCGTCGTCATGGTCTTAGCTTTCTTTAGTCGACCCGCTAGTGGTCCTACCCCGATGGATCTTTGGAACTGGGTTTCGACCGGTACCTTATTTGCTGCGGCATCCTCTATTATGTAGAGGGCTGTGGCTGCCAATTCCTCCTCATCTTCTGATGAGTCTACAAGGATAAGCTTGCGCTTACCTTTTCCTTTTTGTTGTTGTTGTGTCTTGAGATTCTTCTTGGCTGCTGCTATCTCTTTTGAAAATTTTCTAATGATGCCTTTTGTGACAACATACTCTGGGTTTTTTGGCTCTATCTCTCCCCTTGGCTCCTCGGTCAGGATGAGACTCTCTATAGCTAGAGTGATGACTTGTTGCTCTAGTTGTGGTTCTGTTGTTTGGGGTTTGACCCTCTATGGGGTCAGAGGTTTGATGGTTATTTGAAGTCAGTTGGTGTTTTCGACCGGTGTCTCCTCCGACACAAAGGTGCTGATATAAAGGTTGAGCTCATAGTCTTCCTCTTTTTCTTGGTCGGTGAGCAGCTCCTCGATCAAGAAGTCGATCTTGTTTGCTGCTGGTGGTACTGGTATTTTGGTTTTAGCCTATCAAGACAGCTCTCGAAAGATCTGGTCGACTGATGGATAGTAGTCGAGGGCTTTAGCATTGGAGTTGTCACCCTGCATGTACCATACCGAGGTATGGTCGAGTTCTAGCTAGATGTGGGAGTTCATCGGTAGACTTCTTCGGATGTTTTGAGGCAACATCCATCTATTCGTGCGGACTTTGAGCTGTTGAAGCTAGTTCTCCAATAACACCTTCCCATTTTCAAGTTCCTGTAAAGTTCCTCGCTGGGAAAATGGTTTAAATCTCCACATGTGGAACCTCGATGGTTCCTGAAATATTGGATTCCCCTCTGGGAAAATATGGTACATGACTATCCATAAGATTAGGGAGGGGAACTTGATGATTCCCCCTGTTTCTTGGCATCTTTCACAGATGGTCTTGACCATGTCAGTGACATATTCATCCCATCTGTATATCCTTCCATCTGTCGCAATGGTGTCGATAGCTTCTAGCATGTCTAACTTAAGGTTGCTGCCCCGACCTTCCAGGGTGAGTGTTATTGCTATTATTTTGGCCATAATCTATGGCATTCGGGTTGTGATTTGGCTAATCATCAACCCCTTCGAGTTATTTTCCGAAGTCGACCCAGTTAGCTCTTCAACTAGTCCTTCTTTAATACCGACTAGTACGGGGTTTCCTTCGTTTGAGAGACCGATTAGCTTGGAGATGACTTCTCCAGAGATGTCAACCAGTTGGTCGAAGTAGAACCAATCATTGTGGTACCGGCTGGTGATGAATTTTATAGCAGTTTCCTTTGTGCCACCAAAGCTGGACATGAGTGGTGCATTGAAATAGTTGAATATAGTGTTGTATTTGATCTTCTCTACGACTTGAGTCTGCTTCTTGTTGACATAAGCCCATTCTTGTATCTCAGCCCATAGTTTTTTTCCATGAGCCTTTTTTTACCTTGGCATTCTTAATGTTTTTTAGCCTACGGACTAAAGGTGTATCTGCAGCCTATAGTTCCTTGGCTTTGGTCGAGGCTCTAGTTTGTTTGGGTGCCATTGTGTCAGTTACGTGGTCTATTTCACTAAGGGTTTCTTGGATTTTAGTCGATTGGATGCTCTGATGCTCTCTCTATATGAATTGCATTGGATGATCCTTTGGCGGTCCAGTATTTATAGGCGATGTTGTAGATGTGTGCGTTGATGGGTGTATTAATGGTGGACGTGATGTTCCAGCTGGAACACTTGAGTGTGCGTTAATGGCGAATTGCTTTTGATGCTCGATGTCATGATTGCGCGATGGGACTATCGAGGTCGTTGGTCAGTGTCGGTTATGAGAATGGTTGATGGAAGTGGCCGGTCGATGAAAATGGTCGATGGTGTTATGTCGATGGGCATGATGTCAGTTGTCGAAATGATAATTTCCTGTCATAGTTTTCTGTATGTACGGTATTTTTTTTTATTTTTTTTTTGCTTTTGGATCTTGAAGTTTTTATAGCTTTTGGTTTACGGTTATGGTCATTATATGAATTTTTTTTTAGTTTATTTCTAGTTTTTATAGCATTTTAGTCGGGCTCCATTAACAAGTTTCCGAAATACTATGCCCTGTAACATCCTTAGTCAGACTGATCCATTGGTATGTATCTCTTCGACAACATAAGGTCCCATCCATTATGTGTGGAGCTTTTTATGTTTACCTTTTACTCGACTATTATATAGTAAAGCAAGGTCTCCTACCGACAAGTTTTTGTTCTTGATGTTTCGGTCGTGCCAATAATTCTCTTGTTGTTTCTGGATTTCTTGATGTTGTATTGCCATTAGTTGGTGCTCCTCGAGTTTTCTTAGTTGCAATAGTCAATCCTTTATTCCTTGTTCGACATCGACATGTAGGGTTTCTGTGATGATAGGTGTTTGTTGTCGGAAGTGTAGTGGAACTACTACTTCTTGTCCATAGACTAGTCGAAAAGGAGTTTGGTCAGTCGAGCGTTTATATGTTGTTCAGTATGCCCATAATACTGCAGGTATTTTCTCATCCCAGTCGTCCTTATCAGCATTACATAGTTTGGTTAGTCCTCTTGTTAATTTTTTATTGAATTCTTCAATTGCTCCATTCGACTGAGGGTGGTAGGCTGTACTCTGACAATGGTCGATTTGGAACTGGTCGGTTAGGGTTTTGATAGTTCTGTTGATGAAGTGTGTTCCCTGGTCGCTAATTAGAGTTAGTGGACATCCAAATCTAGTGATGATATTCTCATAGATAAACTTAGCAGCTATCTCACTAGAACATGTGTCAATTGGCTTAGCCTTTGCCCATTTAGTTACGTATTCGACTGCAGTTATGATATACCATGCGCCTGTTATTTTTGCTAGTCTAGGAAATGGTCCTATGAAGTCTATGGCCCAAATTTCAAATTTCAGACTTGGTTTTACTGATATCAAAGGAATTTTTGTGCTAGGCAGGGGTCAACCTAGTTGTTGACATCTGTCACATCGACTAACAAAATTTTTGCAATCTCTATGGAGTGTCGGCCACCATAACCCTGACTATTGAATTTTCTTTGCAGTTGTGTCTGCCTGGAAATGTCCTCCTACAGGTCCATAGTGTGCTTCATGCATAATGTTGTCTCATTCATGTTCCAGTACACACCTTCTGAGGATGTCATCTAATCCCATTTTGTATAAAAATCCATTTATAAGACTGTATGGTGCAGCCTTCATAGCTAAGATCTGCTTTTTCTTTGTACTCATTCCTTCTGGTGGATGTCTATCTTCCAAGAACTGGGCTATTTCTTCTAGTTCTACTGGGACTGCTTCTATCCGAAATAAATGTGCATCAGGTAAGTCATCATCGAATCATGTCAGTTCTTCTCTTGTGTCGATTCGGGATAAATGGTCGGGACCGACATTTAACTTGCCTAGTCGGACAACGAATTCGAACTCGAATTCTTGAAAGAGAAGTAGCCATCGACAGATCCTTCCATGATGTAGTAGTTTATTGACGAGATAATTCAAGGCCTGATGGTCTGTATAGAATATAAATGGGTTAGCTAAGAGATAATGTCGATATTTTTGTAGTGCAAAGACCATTCCTAGTTCTTCTCTTTCTGTTGTCGAATAGTTTCTCTCAGACTTGTTTAATTTTCTGCTACTATAAACTATAGGATAATCCATTCCATCATCTCCTAGTTGAGTTAATATTGCACCTTTTGCTAGGCCTGATGCATCAATATGAACATGGAATTTGATCGACCAGTTTGGAAACTTTAGGATTGGTGCTTTGACTAGTTTTCTTTTTAATTTTTTGAATGATATGTGGCACTCCTCTGTCCAGTTGAACTCTTGATCTTCCCTTAATATTTCTTCAAGAGGATAGGTAATATCTAAATAATATCTTATGAATTTTATGTAATAGCCTGTGTGGCCAAGTAACACCCTGACTTGTTTTGGGTTTACTGGTGGTTTTAGGTCGAGGATAATTTTGATCTTTGCAAATTCAACCTTAATACCTTACTTACAGACAATGTTCCCTAATAATATCCCTATGGGGGTCACAAATATGCATTTCTTTATGTTTAGGGAGAGTTGAATTTGTCGACATCTCTCCAACATAAGTCTGAGCCATTTGCAACGATCCTTTAACATGGAGTATATTGTCCAATCCTCAAAGTATACTGCCATGGTATTATAGATATATTCTTGAAATGTTTTGACAACAATTCTAGAGAATACTGCAGGTGCATTTTTTAATCCAAAAGGAATAACCTTGTAAGCAAATGAACCAAATTCACACATAAAGGTTGTCTTCTTCTGGTCTTGTTTAGCTATTGGCACTTGGTTATAACCTGAGAATCCATCTGTAAATGAGTAGCATTCATGTCCTGCAACCTCATTTAAGATTTCATTTGCATAAGGAGTCGGAAATGGGTCTGTCAGTGTCACTTTATTTAGTTCTCTGAAGTCGACACAAATTCTTAGTCTGGTCGGATCATGTTTCTTAGGCTGTACAACCATTGGAATTTCCCATTCTGATTGGTCAATAGGATAGATGATTCCTGCTGCAAGCACGTTATCAATTTCCTTTTTGACTATCTCTTTGTATTTGTGAGCTAGTTTATACGGCCTTTTCTTCACAGGTCGAACATTAGGTTTAGTGTCAATATTCATTTCAACCATTTCGTGGACTAAGCCTTTGAGGTCTATATAATCTCTAGAAAATACATCTTGGAACTCCTTTAATAAGTTCACTATCTCTGTGGTCTGCTCTGCACTCCAATAGTCACCGATATTTTCCTTTTTTGGTTGGTCATCATTTGAGATGTCGAATTCTCTAGTTTTGACTTTAGCATCTAGCCATTCTGGTGCTTTGGCCTCATTGATCGGTTGGATTCCTTTCTTAAACTATGAGAATGTGGTAGGGAAGTCAGCTGCAGTCATTTTGTTAATGTCCTATTTGTCAGTTGTTTCCACTTTAAGGATTGTACAAATAGGTTTGGTCATTTCGACATGGTTGGATTTCCATCTAAGCCTTTGAGGTATGTATAATCTCTAGAAAATACATCTTGGAACTCCTTTAATAAGTTCACTATCTCTGTGGTCTGCTCTGCACTCCAATAGTCACCAATATTTTCCTTTTTTGGTTGGTCATCATTTGAGATGTCGAATTCTCTAGTTTTTACTTTAGCATCTAGCCATTCTGGTGCTTTGGCTTCATTGATCGGTTGGCTTCATTTCTTAAACTATGAGAATGTGGCAGGGAAGTCAGCTGCAGTCATTTTGTTAATGTCCTATTTGTCAGTTGTTTCCACTTTAAGGATTGTACAAATAGGTTTGGTCATTTCGACATGGTTGGATTTCCATCTAAAGATTTTTCCTTTTGTATTTTCATTTTCTAACTGTAGTCTTGTCGACTGTGGATTTATCCTTGTTTGTATATTGTTGCATTTCATTGTCTGTTGGGTATCCTTTAAGGGTTTGTTTTTGGTCGGCTGTATAAATTCTTTAATTTGTTTTGTTATTTCGACCAAGTTTTCATTTTGTGGTATAAAGTTGAAATCTTTAATGAAATTTTCCTTGAGTTCATGCCATAAGAATGTTTCACCTCTACCTTATTCCATCTTATACCATTTTCTTGGTAAGTCAGAGAGGGTTGATGGGAACAAGTGTGGCCATGCTCGTTCATCCTTGTATCCAAGTCTTCTCCACTCTTTTTCACAGGTTTTAATATGATCTTTTGGGTTCTATCCTTGAGTGAATATAGGCATATGAACTTGTTGGGTTAACTTCTTTCCTCCAAACCTTTCGAAAAAGTAAGTCGAAGCTATTCTCCAGGTCTGCAGTCTCGTCTGATGGGTATCCCACCATCGAGCAACTTTTCCTGTAAAAGTTTCTACTAGGATTTGAAGTCGTCCATGTTCACAAATATTTTTGGAAACTTGTTCTACATGCATGACTAGTGATTCCCTTTCCTTGTATCTTGGTATTTGTGTAGTATTTACATTGGTAGGTTTTAAGCTAGGGTATTCCCTAATTTTCTTCTCAAAGATTTTTGGGACAATGGACACTATGAAGCACTGTTGGGTGGGCTTTTTCTGCACTTTTTGAATAGTCCAGCACCCTCTTGCTTGTGTTTCATAGTTCTCAATCTCCCAATCATATAATTCAGCATCCGAATTATCACCAACTGAGTCTTGGTTGCCTAAATGAAGTTCTCCATGGATATTTGGTTATGTATAATCTACATTGTTTTGAATATGGTAGAGTTGTCGGACGTTGAATTCGCCATCGATAGGTTCATTCCAAGGTTCTCCTTGAGATGGGTGAATGGGTACAATGACCTTTTGTCCATTTCCTTTTAATTTGATTCGGTCCTTGTCCAGGGATATCGATGCTTTCATATTTCTACCCCAAGGTCGACTGACTAACGTTCGGAAGGAACTGGATCCTTCCTTAGGGTCAATGATTTCGAAGTCGACCTTGGTCGAGATTCCTTTTATAGTTGTGTCAACGTTCTTCTAGACTCCAATAGGTTCAATTAAGCCCTGGTTGGCTAGTTTCAGGTATATGCCTAACTCATAGAGTTGAGGTCTGCCCATTTGTTCCCAAGTGTCATGAGTCATGATGTTTACTTGTGATCCGAAGTCAAGTACTACTTGTCGGACGTGGTATCCTTCGATTTATAGGTTGACAAGTGGTTCGGCATCACCTTTATCCTTTTTATTTAAGCTGCAGATGTTCTTTGTTTGTTTTTCAGAGTTGTTACATTTTATTTCATACAGCAAATCGATGAACTGAGATATTGAGTTGTCTTTTTGTACGAGCTGGATGAATTCATTTATTGTGTTATGTCGAGTGTTGTGAGCTCGTTCTTGTCATGCAATTTTTTTGAATACATTGGTTGCTTATTTGTATGTTTGTTTTTCTTTCAGTGGATCTGGATATACATTTTTCTCTTTTATTGTACTGATTCTTGGGTTATCACTTCCTATTTTTGTTCCTTGTCGAGTTACAATATGCAAATTTTTTGTGTTTATTACATCATTTTTTTGCACACACGACAAGACATTAACATTTTTCTTTGTATTTATTTTTTCCAACATGGTAGGGAAATCCTCTAGTGAGTGATCCCCTACTCCACAATGAGTACACAATTTGAGGTCAATTTTGTCTTTATATGGACAGTCTACATACCGATGTCCCTCCTGATAACATGTAAAGCATTGGATGGGTCGACGTGGTCGGTTGTCGTGATTCCCAGGGAATCGACCTCTTCCTCTGTAGCCTCCATGTCAATTGTCATACCGGTGCTTGTATCATCAACCATCATATCTTTGACCATTATGATCATTTGGTAAATTGTTTTACTCATTAGTTTGAACAACTGCGTTGGTTTGGTAGACTGCATGATAATTTTGTCGGTTCTTCAGGTTCAAATGGCAGTCGTTCGTGTTATGATTTTTGGTTTCACAGATTGCACACCAGGATGCCTTGTCATTCTTCATGTTGAATGGGCAGTCTTTTTTCAAGTGGTCCCCGTGTTCCTGGAAAATGTCACAAAAAGATTTTGTCTGCACGAATCAAATGTCTTGTCAGCTGTATTCCTGTCAACATTTGTCTTTGGAGTATCCAGCCATCAAGCACTTTGTGCACTAGATCTCCTAATTCTTGAGGTTTAACTCCTTTAAAGACTTCTGCACACTCTCGAGCTGTTCTTCCAATCTGTGGTCAGTGGGGTAAGCGGGTATGTCCTCGTCCATCTCCACTTGAAGAGCTTTTGTTAGCACATTTTCGTAAGATTTGAATGTTTCCAGATTGATGTGTCAGCGCACTTTGTGAAATAACCCTGCAAGAAACCACTGGATTAGTAACTGTTCATCTATAACATAGTCCAACTGGCTCAGAAGTTCTTTCCAATGCTTATCATAGTCGCAGACAGTTTCCCCTGGCTTCTGTGATGTTGTTTTTAGTTTTTTCACTGCCAAGTGTTTGGCATCTGGAGTTTTGAAAAATGATAGAAATTGCACCTTGATCTTGGCTTTGGTTGCTCTAGGTTGTCTTTTCAAAAAGGTCATATACCATGTCAATGCCCTTTTCCTTAAGGCACTAGCAAACTGTGCCATTTGTCTATATTCATCTATAACTTGGTTGGCCTCCCAAGTTGACTTGCAGATGAACCAGTGTCGTATGGGGTCCTCATCCCCCTCATATAGAGGAAGGTGAGCTAATCCGTGACCCATGTTGGAATCACTGTCACTACTCTTAGGAGGTGGCGGTGGTGGAGGTGGGGGTGAGGGTGAGGGTGGTGGGGTTATTGGTTTATTCATCTCTGTGGGACTATTGTAGACAAAAATTTCATTCCTGTCAGTTGTCGATTCTTCGTCGACTGGTAGTCGATTGATGTCGACTTCGTCTGTCGATGGCCCAGTGCAACTATTTGTTCGTAGTTCTGAATGTTCTATGTCTTCCAAAGATGTATTTGGTGGGGGGGGTGCTCCTTCATGTGTCGGTAAGAGTAAGTGGATACTTCGGTTGGAGGGTACCGCTTGAAAGGTAATCCAATTCCCTTCCTCTGGTCGACAGATAATGAGGTGTCATCCAGTGTATGTTTTGTTGTCTAGTCGACTCCATATACCAAAGTCACCAGCTCGTAGTCGGAGGTCCTCTTCGACAATAGTCTATATCCGAGTACGCAGATTCAACGGAGAGAGGGTTGTTCCTTCACGGGGAGCTCTTAATTGGAGAGCTTGTGGCTGCTCTATCCACAATTCTTCCTCCGTAGGGGACGCCTCTTGTTCCACGCCTTCTTTATGTCGGTCATGACCTGACTCTGGTGGATTCTCTTCCTAGACGGTCACCCTAGGACTCCTTCCTCTATGCAACACTAAGGCTCTTTCTCTTCTTGCTTCTCTCCTCTGTTGTCTCTCTTCCCTCTCTATTTTCTGAATGTCTGACATACGTTCATGTGATACTATTCTCTTGAGTTCCCTTTTGGTCGACTTCTCATTACTGGTGAATAGTATCTATTTCTAGTCGACTAGAATCCACTCTACTCTATCTCGACATATGACCAGCTACCCCCCCATAGCCTACCCGATGCTTTTAGAAGCCCGGATAGTTCGGTATATTTTCTTAGGAAGTATTTCCACTCCCTTTTTGCAATAAATTTTTCCCACTTCTTTTGCTTCTCCGCCCAGTTAGAGTTTGATGGAAAGTCATGAAGTGATGGAAAAGGTTTGACAATATGTCCTACTCCCTTCTCTATCCGGAAATTTGAATAGCAAGGTTGGTAAGGAGCACAGAAATTGCTCAGTGAGATCTGTGTAAAATTTATCCTTGACGGTTTCCACTAAAGTTTTGTCTTCGACTGCTTGCTCCTCACAGAAGTCGTCGGTGATTTTATCGAACCACTCTGACAAGTTTGTTCTACCTCCTCGAATCAGTTTTTCTAGCAACTGTTGTTCTTTAGTCCCTTCTGATTTTCTCATCCAAGAGTTTCTTCAGAAGTTGGGGCACTGATTCTACAAAATTTTCATGTGTTTCAGTGAAGAATATTTCGTTTGCTTGTGTGATTGTTAATCTGTTCCTTCGTGCGTAATTCTACAAATAGTTTGCAACTTTACATTCCCACCAGT
>LPNX010068611.1:35171-48777 GCA_001517045.1 Pseudotsuga menziesii | reverse complement strand
TCCGAGATAATATCTACAGTTTGTGCAAGTCACCTAGACCAACCCTCATGGTGTGTTACGTAAGAAGATGGCCTTCTACGTTGAACACTTCATGGATCTAAGGTATGGTTCTATTGTTTGGCCCCATTACACAAAACGACTTTGGGTGCACACTCTTTGTTTTCTCTTGTGCCAGTTCAAGGCAGGCTCTTATTAACTTAAGGTGGAGACAGATCACCAAATTAACCAATTTGACAGGATCTGCCATGTGTGCCATCTTTCTGCCAGATGTGTCATCTTCAGGAGTTTGAGAGTCCGAGACTGAGGATAGTTCCACTGTATTTCCAAGGAGCTTCAATCTCTAGACAGTTTATTCAAGTGCCTTGACCAGAGATGTCTAGCATTGTACTTGCAAGAGGTCCTCTGGCTCCACTCCCTCATCCTCTAGTCACATCCACATCCTAGACTACCTTCCACTCAGCAAATCAATTCCTTTTTCATGATGCTCCCATCTACTTCCAACCCTAGTCTTCTACTCAGGGATGACTTTTCAACAGAATGTCCTTCCCATTTCCCTTCCCTGCCTGTCAATCCCTTAACAGCACTCCAGAGTCCAAAATTCTTGGGTAAAATGACAAGGCACAAAGATGTGGGATATGGTTTCAGAGTTTTCTTTGCATAGTGAATATCTTCCCTCCCAACTCCTCTTTTGGAGTGTGCCACCAGCCACATGAATATTCAAGTTTTAAGGAGTGCTTGCAACTTCCAAGTCAGGTACCAACCCCGTATCTATATTTGGAGCAAAGAGAGATACGGGGCTGGCTCCTGACTTGGAAGTTGCAAGCACTCCTTAAAACTTGAATATTTCTGTGGCTGAAGAAGGACGAGCTGGCCCCTATCTGTCTTTGCTCCAAATAAGGGAATGATGCCAAATATATATTCCTGTGGCTGGTTCACTTGGGAGAAGCGTTTTTGACTATCCAATCAATAATATGTACATCTCTTTTATGTAAAAAAAGCAGTTCGCACATGCAGCCGTCATGGACTCACAGCTGCGTAGCAAAGTAGCATAAGAAAAAGCCCGGAGAAAGATAAGGCATTATGCCTGACCATAAACACAATATTAAGCAGCATTTGGCAGTGGGCACCAATCCAACATCTGATGGAGGATCATCACAATCATTTGGGGTTGATCCTCAACCAGTAGCAGGTGGCTCATCCTTGACCATGATTGGCTTCCAGCTTCCATTGGTTGGCCTAGGAGGTTTGGTTACTTAGTAAATGACCAAAGCCAATGTTGGAAATTGGTCAACTGTGTCTGAGGAGGAGGAGACCAACTGTGTCTGCATTCTTTCCTTTCAGAAGCATGTGTGCCAACCCTGTGGCAAGACTGAGTCCTATCATCACCACGCCATGACTGTGCTAACTGGTTGGTGAAGTGCCAGGTGGTTTCTTGCTCATGTTGTAGGGGGCCTCACTTAAAACTCTAGCAATGGCTTCAGACGGGTCATCTCCATATATGTGCATTGTAATTTGCAGGGAGAAGCTCACACAAATCAAAATCTGTCATACCGTGTGAAGGATTGGGGAGGTTCTTTCTTGTTAAGATAACTTCGTTGCTTTCCTTCCACAGAAAGAAAAGATTTTCAAAACAAACAAGTATCCAAGCATATTGGAACTCTATCGCCCAAGGAATACAATCTCCTAACAGGGCAGCTTTCCAAGAGATGGAAGCCGAGAGGAATTGGTCAGCGAGTCTGCCCAGGTCCATGCAGACTTGGCTATTATGTTTATATTCGACTAATTTTCACAAATCCCAAATCGCCAATTATTGTTTAGCAGGGTTAGGAATTGCCGATTCATTCACATTAGAGGCATTGCATATTGTTATTCGTGGGTTTTCAAGACTGGTCTGGATGTCATATTTTCTTGTTTTCTATAATTTTTAAATGATGGAAGCAAGCTCATAATTTTGTGAAATTAAAATAATTTTAACATACTGGCATTATCGATATTACTGTTCGTGTTGGGCACATACCTCTTTATTCAATCCAGAAAGAAGCCTAGGGGGTGAGCTCCTTCAGCCTCCACTTGAAATTCAAACATTGTATTGAGAATATAATACCGAAGACGGGCGCAACAGATAAGAAATCTGTCTGAAGCGTACCAGCGTCCTTGCCCTTCTCCCTGGAAGGTTTGTTTCTTTAAACTGCATATACCACAGGCCAATGCGCCTACCATTATGAGCGATATATGTCTCTCTATGGCAGGTCTTTATGATCCTCCATAGATTTATTATTCCAGAGAATAAAGAATACCATCACCCTCATCTTTCTCGGGTCGTCTTTCTCGGGCCATGCTAAGGCAAGGTAGAGGTGGGTTAATGGTACATTAAAGAGGGGAAAATAGTATTTATAGGTCCTTTCTTTGGTCCAAAGAAACTAGCATTTAAGAGAGAGTCTCATCCGTTGGGGGTGACGAAGAGATAGTTTTAAGTTCTGGAGTTCAGGGAATAAATTTGAAGGTAGGGTCCCATTTCACTTTGAAGAGTTGTGAAAAATTGAACTCTGTAAAAATAAATCATTCTTTTCATTTGAAACTTTAATTGTAAAACAAAATTTTATTATTTATTAAAAACAGTGTATAGAAAAAAAATGGCAATAAGAAAAAATCTAGAGTGATTCAACATTTACATGGAATTAGTGGGGTAAACTATGTACTCTCCCGGTCCCTGGAGCATATAGTTTATTGAACATAGATAAGGGACAATTTCGTCGGGCCGGTGAAATACTCGGTTGTTAGGTCATTGATAAAATAAGGCATTGGAATTTGGAAAGACCTTCAAATGGAGGATTGATTCAGCTTGATGGTGGCTCTATTGGTCAAGTGTGATTGGGCCTACCTAAAAGAAAAACCCTAGAATGTAATACCTAATGCTTTCACGGAGAAACTTTTTTATTAACCCTAAATTCAGCAATTATTTTTAGAATTGAATCATGTCCTCCCCACATGCTGAAATCAAAGTGATCAAACAAAGGCCCCAATTTTAGGTGGATTATGGACAGTCCCTCCAATATTGTATATCGAGTTTATACCCCAATTCAAAGTGATCAAACAAAATCCCCAATTTTAGGTAGATTATGGATAGTCCCTCGAATCTATATCGATTTTATCAGCCCTATTGAAAAGGTTAAGCATTTATTAGTCCACTATAAGGAAGAAATTTAAATTCTCCAACAAATATCACTACAAGTTAAGTGTCTAGTTTCTACCAAAGTCAACAAGGAAGACCAATCATAAACACACGTTTGCGACAACGAGGATGTTGAAATAATGTTCTTCGCTAGATCATTGCACTCTGAGTCCCTCATTTACGAACGTCCGTCGAGGGATTCCCTTGTTTAGATATATTGGTAGACACTTTGTACTCCTTGTTTCCATTATTAGAAGACTGACAGGAAAATGAAGGGGTCAGAGTCTACAATATTTACAGTGTCGATTGTTAAATATTTTATCCTTTCAACTATTGGATATCATTAAGGAAATTGGAACAATTCAAACACTTATATTCAAATATTGGTCTTTCTTTCAACCTAATGTTTACAATTCACGACATATAAATAACATTGACAGATTTAGAACTCAAATACAAGGCTCTTTCTTCTTGCTCCTCTGCCCAAACAAAGTTGTGGTCCTAGACTATGAAAAGTATACATTATTTTGGTTTTGATTTCATTTAAATACTGGTCTTTTTAAGGTTACATATATTGAGTATTTGAGACTAAGTCTGGCGGAAATGCAATCGCATAATACATTACAAATTTCAAACAACATTTTGGATGGAAAAATATTAAACCCTTATTTTTATAGAACTAGAAGGAACTCCAACAAGAAACACATTTAACTTTTATCCACATATAAAATGCTACACAAGTCTAAAATGCTATACATACCTGTAAATTCACGACAACCAAGTCGACAGCTTAGCTCTGCATAATCTTCTGGAGGAAATATAAATTAGGGAGACACTGAAGCATAGAATTGGAGAGTTGAGACTCTGAGTCCCGACCTCCGACTGTCCTATACTCGTAAACCCAAAATAATGTTTTTTTTCACGAGACTTCACCAATCTCTTTAAGTTCAGGGAAGCTCAATCCAGCCTACCCAACGTTTTACCTTTGGTTATCTTGCTTCTACCTTTGAAAAAGGTGGAACCTTCAAGTTTCCCAGCGTAGAAGATAATGAGGAATTAGAGTGTGCAATTGTTTCCTTCTACAGAATGATGATTGGAAGCAACACCATCTCAATTCCACAATATCCCAGCACTCTTGAGTTGGTTTACCTTTCCCGAGGTAGGCGAATGCATGTTTATGTATTTCACATGATTACAAAAAAAATCATTTTATAATTGATTCTACATAACATAGATATATCTGTGCAAGTGAGGGAAAACTGGGTATTGTTTTCTCGAGGTTTCTAAAGACTTTCAGAGATAATTCTTCCTTATGAGGGCGCTCAGGGCATAAATCAGAGAGCCCACGGGAGGAAGAAGAAGAAGAAGAAGAGGACTCAAGTGAAAAGGTGAGGTGAGTGAGGAGGGGAGACGTAATAGCGATATTTGCAGGAGAAACCCACTGGTGCTATAATGATGGGAACGAGCCTCTGTAAATCGTAGCCATTATAGATCGTAGCATGTTCTTGTACGTTGTTCCCTCCAGACATAGCATCAAAAATGAAAAAAAAGACAAATGGGGAGAAAACGGACGTACGACCATAAATAAATATCATAGAAAGAATCTTTTCCAACCCCCTAATCCATTTTCCCTTGAGGCGACCACCGTTCTCTATCACAAATAGACGCGAGCAGAGATGCCTACTCTCGAGACTCAAACACGGACATCCAAATTCAAGAAAGACACAACACACCAAACGAGAATATACGATCCATCTTGAAAGCACAAAACAAGAACACGGACCAGCAAGCGGAAATTTTACGGCCATTGAAAGAGGAGAGGAAATTGCAGAAGCGCAAATGCCATAAATGCTGAAATGAAAAGATTGTGATTGTGATTTCCCTCCTGCCATTGTTGGTTCTCTCCATTCCCTATTCAATCCAAAGTGTACAAAAGTTTTAAAAGGAAACAACATAAAGCAATTCAATCTAAAGCTTAAAATGGAAACAACCTAAAGCACGGGTTAAACAAGAAAAATGGGAACAAATTTATACATAAAAATATATATTATATATTTGTCAAAATAGGGTGTTTTAAATTGTGTTTTTTCCAAGGTGTAAATGAAAAAATTATGGAATCTCTATTTATTGATATATAAATTATATATTTTGTTATAATTTATTGAAATTTAGATTATATATTTTGTTATAATTTATTGAAATTTAGATTATATATTTTGTTATAATTTATTGAAATTTAGATTATATATTTTGTTAAAATATAGCTTTTTAAATTGTTTTTCTAAATATAGAAATAAACATGGCGGGATCTTTCTATATTAATGGTTTTTTTTCATTGTAAAAAAATATATAATTTGTTATTCATAAGAATCAAAATTACATCATAGTTGTTCATGTAAAATCCCCTTCAAAGTAGGATAGAAGACAATATTGAACCCCTGGGCAAAACATTACAATATCCAAAAATAAACGAGAGGGATTCTACCCATCAACCTGTAGAAAGCAAAAATGTGGAAAAGACAAAATAACTGTGAGATAAAAAATAGCAGGGCTCCGAAGAGTTGTCATGCAGATACAACCTAAAATAGTCCAAGGCAAAACCAGAATGGAGAAACTAGAAGCAGGTAAAGCGACCTTCAGTAATCATGATTATGTTTGAGTACTTACATAAGTGAAGAATACTAGGGCAGTCTCCTATCACAAGATTCGATAGGTTCTCTTCATCAGAATTGAACTCCCTGTACAGGTGCCTGAAGGATAAAGAAAGAAAACAATTCTTTATGAGCCCAATCCTTTTCAACCAACAATCATAACTTAGTGACTGCAAATTGGTGAGACCTCTGGCCCAATCAATTATGACATTTGATTCGCCAAAAATAAAAAGCTAGAGAATTTTTTTTTTTGCGAACCATAAAAGCCCCCATAAGGATAAAAGTTCAGAAAAAGTATTAGTGCCACTCCCAACACCCATCCTTAGCTTGAAACTATGAGAGTCATATACGGAGGATCATGCCAGTACCACAATTTCCATCCTGCTCAGCCCCATCAAAGAATCCATATATGGTATCGGATTCCAACACCGGGATGATTCGAATCTTTTAAACTTTTGGGGCACAATCTCTGTTCCATTACAGAAAACTTGCCACAATCTAAGAAACAAGTAAACCTCCTTGCAAATTTTAATCACTTCTTCTAATGCCTGCTTTAGTTTTCCTTTGGAGCATGTGAGGAATGTCGATGTGCAAAAACCAGTGACCTTTGCAAATAGTGTCATTGCAGGAGGGTGTAAGGAGGGTGCTCATGCTTTTCCCAGGTTGAAAGCTCAAAATGCATATGGTTATGAGCGCATAGGCTGAAGATGGTGATAATTGCAAATGTAAGGTGGAAGCAGTAACTTTAGCAGCATTGAGACTTGTAAAAAACCATAACAACTGATTATTGATTGGAGTGATGAACACAATCGGAGCGGAAAGAACCATACCTTTGAAGCGCTTCGACTAGTCACTGCAAGATCCTGATCCAGCTTATTGTCTGCAAAAATAGGGTATCGAGTGCAAAAACAGGGGAACAGGGGTCGAACAATACATTCAGCCCAGAAATACGAAGTTGACATGTTTTTTTGGCCATGCATTGGATGCATTTGGTAAGTCTACGTGGAGGAGGGGCATTCGAATGGCCGATTCTCGAGGGGATGTAGGGCTATCATGCTTCTATCTAGGTAACAATATGGTACTGGTTCTAGTACCTAATTCGTAATTGACGTAGGAACATAATTTTCCTTTGGAACGCGCTTAACCGGGTTTGCTTCAATGATGCAGTAGTGATAAAGATGGTCAAGAGAAAATTCATGCAATTGCTTTGTTGGATCTCTGAAGATCGAGGTGCATGGAACTAATATTACTAATAGAAGGTAGACAACTTACAAAAATTACACTTCATTACCAAATTTGCAATTTTCCATGACACAATTAAAAATGACTAATTCATATTCTTCTAGCTAGTCATTTTTTATGCCATGACTAAATTAGTCGTTTATTTTAGTCATTTTTAACTATGTCACTTATTATCTAGTCATATTTGTTAACTGGTGACTAAATTAGTCGTTAATTTTAGTCGTTTATAGTTGAGTCAATCAAAATTGCCCATATTTAGTAGTAAATCACTTGGAAAACCTGTGGTGACTAGAATTTTTAGTCACCTAGTAGCTAATTCTTCATTTTGTACTAGTGAAATGACCACCACACGCCCCTCTGTGGAAATCATTCAGCATGACCTCAACCTCCTCACGAGTTAAACAACATCGTAAAATGGAATCTACCCCACGGCGGTACAAAGTATTGTCCACTATAAGGTAGTTCTTAGAGACATGATGTAATCATCGTCGTTCATCTCGCGAGAGGTGAGTAGGGGTCCTCTGTGTTTGTAGATATACTATGATATCCCCATACCATGGGTCTAATGTTGAGATTAAGAATATGTGTTCATCAACAAACATATCTTCACAAACCAACTCCTCAGTCTCACTCGGAAGATCCGATATAAGCTCTGCAAAAATTAAAGACTTCTTCGATTTTGCCAAAACAAACTCGAGATCGAATTCTTGCAGAATGACTATCCATTTATTATACTTTCCGCCAATCATCCTTCGTGTGAGGATGAAATGAAATGGATTGACATGGGCCACAACCAAGGTCTGGCGAAGGAGAATATAATGTCTCAAACACTGAATTGCATGTACAGTAGCTAAAGCAAGCTTCTCGACATGAGAATAACGAATCTCTGCGTCAATAAGGTTTCGGCTCAGATAATATATGACATGCTCTTGGAGCTCCTCATCCTCTTGAACCAAAACCATACCAATCATCTCTAAATATGCGGCCACATATAATAGAAAATCATGGCTATAATTCAGAGGACTAATCACTGGGACCGATGCTAGGGCTTGCTTGAGTGCATCGAAGGACTTCTGGGATCGCTCATCCCATTCAAAGGGAGTGTCCTTCTTCAAGAGACGCATGAAGCCTCTAGTCAAATTGGCAAAGTTGACAACAAATCTTCATAAGAAGTTTGCTACGCCTTGCAAACACTGAAGATGATGGATATTCTTCGGGGGAGACAACTGAAGTATTGCCTCAACCTTCAAAGGGTCGACTCTTATACCCTCCTTTGAAACGATGAATCCTAACAAACAACCTGACTTCATGCAAAAGATGCACTTATGAGGATTTAATCTAACTGAATAGTTCCAGCATCTTTCGAATACCAATCTCAAGTGATAGGGATGATGCATTCTCATATGAGAATGAGCAGCAAGGTCATCAAAAAATACTTCAATAATAGACTTGAGATCGTGGAAGATCAAGGTCATCACTCGCTGAAACATAGCTCTGGAATTTTAAGGCTGAAAGGCATTTTCCAATACGCAAATGTTCCCCAAGGATAAATAAATGCGGTCTTATGTTGGTCTTGAGGTTTAATCTGTATCTGATTATACCCAGAAAAGATGTCCATGAAGGAGAACACCTCCCTACCTGCACACTCATCCAAAATCTGATCAATAAATGGTGTGGGGAAGTTATCCTTAGGACAGGCACGATTAAAATCACGGAAATCAATGCATATGTGGATCGCTCCCTGCTTCTTATCTACCGGAATGGGGTTTGAAACCCACTCTGTCAAGGGAACAGGATAGATGAAACCGGATTTCAACAGCTTCTCTATCTCTGCCTTAATGGCGGGTGCTTTCCTAAGATTCACGACCCGTAAACGTTGTCAAACAGGCTTAGCGTTGGGGTAAGTCTTAATCTCATGTTCGATAATTCAAGGGTTAATACCTGGCATCTCTTTGTAAGACCAAGCAAAAATATCACGGAATTCCTTGAATAGCTCGGTATATTCTAGAATCTCAGCATGGGAACATTCCGCCCCAATATAGACATTCTCTATTATGCCAGGATTGCGAGAAATGTTGATAGGAATCGTTGACAATATGTTCGCCATGTTTCCATCAGCCATCGGACCAAGAGAGCTTAATGGAACCACAAGACTACCAACTTTCTGACTAAGAATCTCGATATAATCCTCATGCTCCAAATGGTCAAGCACTGGAAGGAAGTACGATATATGATCAACTTCCTCCCATGGTGGCTCAAATCCTGACATAGCCTCGATAATCGCTTCATCTGAAGGGAAAACCATATCAAGGTAGTCGTGGGCATGAGAAGACTATACTGCCCATGTCGGCAGCACATAGAGGCCTTCCTCCTCCGTCTACAAAGAGGAAGAACAAGGCTCTGCAACACTCTTGAGATTAGCTTGATAAGCTATCATAGCTGCAGGAAACGGCATGCTCGTCTCGATGGGCTTACTCGAAGTACTCATTGTAGGAAGAATCCAAGGGTCTTCCATATGGGTTGTGCAAAAATACACCAAGGTCGTAGATGTCGAAGCCTCATCGGAACAAGATCCTATCATGAGGATTGGTGCAGGACAACTAAAGATTCCCATGAGGGATGGATACATGCCTACACCCACACTCCCAGTTTCTAGCTGAGAATGTTCAATGATCAAGATGGAATCTCCCAAATATGCGGTAACAGACTGATTCTTGAATTCCATTTGATCAATCATTACAATCTTCCCGTTATGTGGAAAGCATACAACGCGGAACAAGGAAGAAGCAACGGCTTGCATACTATACATCCACTTCCTACCTAGCAAGAGATTGTAGTCAAGGGGCACATTAAGGAAACATCAAAGGACAAAAATGTGTCCATAGGGTCTAAGGAGTCTGCAGCAGGACAGGGGAAGGCCATACAAAGTGTGATTCACCTGGAGTGGTGAAATCCACTATAACAAATGCTCCCTAATGTATGAGATCAGAGGGGTTATACGATGGCCGAAATACATTAGGGGGCATCTGTTATAGCGGATTTCACCACTCCAGGTGAATCACACTTTGTATGGCCTTCCCTTGTCCCACTGCAGACTCCTTAGACCCTATGGACCACTTTTTGTCCTTTGATGTTTCCTTGATCATCCCTAAAAACACATGAAAAATGTTATACGCAAATTTCTCTCCATAACAAACTCAATTTGAAGAGATTTATATTTCTATCAAATCATCTCTGAAAGATTCTAAGTTTTTAAAATTAGGGTTTCTTTGACAAACCCTAGATCAGCCAGCTCCGGAACTAGGACAAACACCTCAAATCAATAAGATCTAATCTTTTGTTATTTTCATTTGAGGTTCTCATTTCAAAGAGATCTATCACATCAGCTTGATGATAAGATTGGTGAAGTTGACAACTTCCAAGCATGGAAGTATATTATCTCTATGAAGAAAATGAATTGGACACCTACATAAGTAGAGAGGTTCGAGTTCTAGAGGGAGATGAGGCTAAAAGCCTTACACAAGAAGAACTTGGTCAAGGCCAATAAAATCATTGTTGATTCAGTGACGGATCACCTTATACCACAAGTGTCTTCCCTAAAGACACCGAAGATGTTTGATTCATTGACCAAGCTATTTGAAGTGAAGAACATAAATCAGAATATGACCTTAAGAAACTAGTTGAAGAATGTGAAGATCTAGAATGCAGAGACCATATAGTCATACTTTACAATGGTCTCTAAAATCAAAGAACAACTTGAAGCAGTAGAAGAAGAAGTGGAGAATGCAAAAGTTGTGATAACCACCTTGAATGGCCTCCCATGATCATGGGATTCATTCATTTGAGGAATGTGTGCTAGAAGGAAGTGATTACTTTCAACAAACTCTGGGAATAGCACAGACAAGAAGAATCTTGAATCATAATAAGAGAAGAGAATATGGGAGCAACTGAAGATCAAGTTCTCACCATCCAAATAAGATCCCTCAAGCGATGAGAGATATGAAGAACTCAACTCTTGAAGAAACTCTTATCCATCTTAGCATTTGGATAAGAAATGATTCTATTATGAATAAAGAATATGATGAAGCCGAAGGCTCAAGAAGGAGTCTACCCACAAAACAAATAAAGATAAGTATTCAATTGTCATTTCATGATATTGTTTTTGTTATGCATTTGTTTATATTCAGTTGATGTATTATGCATGATAGAATGTTTGCATTAATGACAGTATACTACTAATATGCATGTGATGGGTAAGTAGCTCATGGTGCTAAACAAATCTCCATTGCTACTTATCTATAATCAAAACCTCTTTGCTGACATATTGGATTAGTGCACAATCTCAATGTTGTCCTAGTAGAGATGGAAGGCATCTAGAAAGTTTCCGTGAGATACGGATGAATGTTGTATTGGCTAAAATAGTTGCATGATCATATAGTTATGCATAAGAATTCCATTATGAATATGCCTTATGAAATGTTTCTAACCATACAAATGCATTTGAATTGTAGGAAAGATCGCGTGCAATCACCTACAAGCAAAGAAGGATGAGACTTGTTCTGAATAACAAGTGACGACAGTTCAATATGAAGAATAATATGATGAATTTGTCGACATCATTGATGTAGAACCTTCCAGCTATGAATAAGTAACCAAGAAGAAAGGGAAGACCAGTTCAAGAAGAATGATGTCTAGGATGTAGTATAGAGACCTGAAGAGAAGTTCGTAGTTCCATCATGCAATAGATGGAAACATCATGGGATACAAGGCAAGATTTGTAGCACAAGGCATAGACTATGAAGAGACATTTGCAGCCACTACAAATACACATGACAAGCAGAATCATGTGTGCAAATGAAAGAAGGCCTTGTATGAGCTTAGAAGGCACCCATGGGATAACACATACATGAGGAGCATGATGAAGACCTGAATCTTTTCTACAAGGTTGAAGATGAAAGTCTATAGAGGATGACAAGCTCACAGATAGGTGCGAGAAGAAATTTTGAAAAAGTTCAAGATAGAGGATCTTGGTATCCAATGATCCTAGATGGATGCATATAATATTAGTAGCAGAGGAAGCTACTTGTCACTCCGGTATAGAATGTTTCAATGCATAGAGTACAAAAGATAGAGGGAGAATGATGCTTTGCTTCAGAGGGACTGACTGCAAAAAGTCTCGAGATTCGACATGTTACGACAAGATGGACAGATTACTGATGAATATAGGATTTATTGAGAGTAAAGAGGATTCCAACCTTTTCTTCAAGGTTGAAGGTGGAAGACTGGTGATGCTCCTATTATATGTCGATGACTTGTTCCTGACAGAAAAGAGGAACTCATTAAAGTTTCTAGAATGAGACTTGCTGTCGAGTTTGAGATGAAGGACTTGGATATGATGCACTACTTTCTAGGCATGGAGGTGTGGAAGAATGTGGATGGAATCTCCCTGGGACAAGGGATGATGGACCACAAGGCCATGACCACACCTGTGGCATAGAACCCAAAGCTATTGAGTGTTGCTTCATCAAAGTCGGTTGATTCTATGATGTATCGTTAGATGATTTATTCCTTGATGTACTTGACAAATACGATGCCAGATATTTTCTTTGGTGTGAACACATTGAGACATGTTCACCTGATGGTTGCAAAGCATGCAGTGAGGTACCTGAAGGGTACAGTTGATTATGGGATCAAGTATGAGGTGAATCAAAATATTAACCTGAAGGGTTATGAGAATTCGTATTGGGAAAGAAGTTCCATTGATAGGAAGAGAAATTTGAGGTGCTAATTCAGTATGGGATCAAGTGTGATCTCTTGGTTTGGCAGGATGGATTCCTGCATGGCGCTGAGTACAACTGGGGAAAAATATGTTGCCACTTTCTATTTGGGAGGTAGTACGTTTCTTTTGAAAACTACTATTTGATTTGCTTGATCTGACTTGCATTTTTTTATTATGCAAAGAGGAGCAGTGAAGCTCCAGTATGTGATTTAGATCAAGATCTCTCGAAAGAGGGAGTTCTAGCATAGTCGGTGAGACAGGTTGTCTGAGCATAAATCCTAGCGAAGCTCGTAGGTTGCTCAGATGTAAATAGACCTGTAGGTTGTCCTCAGATGTAATCGGTCCAGGTGAAGCTCGCAAGTTATCCTTGAACGTAACCAGCCTTGATGTGATTCTATGCTATAAATGGCCAAAGTGAAGTTTGAGTACTTTAGGGAGAAGCTTGGTGTTCTCCATATCGAGGTTCCCTCCAATGGGAAATGATGAGTTCATGAGCCATTCTGACATGGTGAGAGGATTAGGTTCCTCCCATCATAAGATGTAAGGGCTGAGCCATTCTATCATGGTGAGAGGATTGGTTCCTTCCATGTCAGATGTCAGTGATGAGCCATTTTGATGTGACTGTAGGATTGGTTCCTACATGATCAGATATAAGTGTTGAATGCCATTTTTGGAATGGAGGCACCTTGTGAGTTACCAGGAATACTCAGCTTGGTGCTGAGATGCCATTCTATGGGAGAATGGAGGCACCTGGTTAGTTAC
>LPNX010068611.1:0-19939 GCA_001517045.1 Pseudotsuga menziesii | reverse complement strand
TTGGAGGTGAGACCAGGGACATACAGCACATTGTTGAAGTTACCATGATCAAGTTCTATCCTTCCTTTGCCTTTGCTTTTAGTGAGAGAGTCATCTCCCAGTAAAATAGATGGTCCTTTCGAAATATCCAGTGAGGAGAAGGCCTCCTTAGTCGAAACCATGTGTCTTGAAGCTCCAGAATCTATGATAAAACTGGGTGAGCTTGATGTGCCAGCAACTAGAGCATGAACTCTCTCTCTGTCATCAGAACTTGATCCTCCTTCTCTCTTCTTTGAGCCTTCTGGAAGGGAGATGCCATTCTTCTCCAACAGTTGAGTTAACATATCTATCTATTTTTTCATACAAGAGCTTTCAGTATGATTGCCCTTATTGCAGTATGAGCACTTGTTCATATCACCTTTATTTTTCTTCTTCTGGGTATTTTTCTTGGGACCTTGTTGATCCTCTGGAGACTGCTTCTTGTCTCTTCCTTTCTCAGGTGTCTTTTTAGCTTTCTTCTTGATTTTTGAATCCACCTTTGAATTTCCAGCAACCAGAGCTTGGTCTTTGGAAGGTTTGATGGTGCCCATCATCACCATCTTGTCTTGTTCCCGTGTGAGAGATTCCATGAAATATGCAAGGCTAGGCATCTTCTAGGTTCGAGATGTGAGTTTTGTGGCATAGAAGGTCGAAACAAATACTGAGTAATCAGGCCCTAGCTTCGAGAGGATGGACAATACGATCTGCTCATCTTTCTTTTCAATACCACACTGTTTCAGCTGCAAACCTAGTGCTTTGAACTTGGAGAAATATAGCTGCAGGGATTCAAAATTACTGGGACTCAGGGAAATCAATTCATTTTCGATTTGGTGTCCCCTCATCTCATCTGTATTTCCAAATATTTCAGAAATTTTCTCCCATACTTGATCCGGTGAAGTCAATCCATCGAGATGGAAAAGGAGGTCTCGGGAAATACTGAGACATAGGAGGCCATAGGCCTCATCTCTTCGATTGTGCCATTTGATCTTCTCTGCAGAAGCATTAGGCTCTGATTCTGTAGCCATAGTCACCTTGTAGAGGCCTTTCGCTCTCAACAAGATCTCCATCTCTGCTTTCCATTCAAAAAAGTTGAAGGGGGTGAGGATAGTTTTCTGTGAATCCATAGCTTTAGAAAATCTGTCCCGGCTGCGGTAGAAGGATCTTAGTCTTGATGTCGAACCTGAAAAACAATTTTTGGAGGAGAGTAACAACCTACAATGGCTCTGATACCATGTAGAAATTCAGGCCTGCAGTAGATTAATTTCACTCACAGCAATTAACAATTGATCATGCAAATTATCAACAATGGAGACTGAATATGGAGCTGTAACACAAAATTATATTAACTGAGTGTAAAATAGCCAACCCTGTAATAACATAGGCTGATGAATATATAGAATACATGAGCAAATCGAATGCATAAGGAAGCATCCAAATCTAGCAGAAAGTAGGCTTACCCAAAATAGGCAAATCCCCCATAGGTGTAAAAAGCTGATCCCAAATCTATCAAGGACCCCACGAATTAGCAAGGGCACATGGGCAAGCTAAAGAGTGGTAAAATGGAAGCTCATACATGCTTTTTCATGGAGGAAAGAGTGGAGGATGAAAGGGGAATAAAACAGGTTCACCTCACCTAGTCTAGCTTTCCTTATGTGCTTTAAAAACTGGAAAAGCAGTCAACAAAGCAGAAAAAGCAGAAGGGCACCTAGGAGGCCAGGAATAAAGAAGATTTGATTCCTAGGACTTTCCAAAGCGCTCCATGAGTCAATAATGGCAAGTTTGACCTCTATGGATAGGCAATTGACAACTTGCACATGGTGGGACTCATGGACTAGGCAAAAAAGACAAAATAAATGAAATAATGTCTAAGTGGGTAAATACTATGGGTTGATTATTCTAACATTGTTAATATAAAAACATTTCCCTTTCCTATATTTCATTATTGTGTTTGTTATTAAATATTATTGTACTCCTTGATTATTAGTATGGATAGTTGATTATCATGATTCTCTCATCTTTTCGTTTGTCTTGTGATCCTTCTTGCAGGTATTGAATCATCTCAACAACTTTTTAGAGAGAAGATAAATAGGTCTATGGTTGACATATATGATGTGTTATGTTAATTAATTTGAATATTAAAGAGAAGGATATGTGGTTGTGGTTCTTTTGTTCTGTAGTTGTGTTTTTGCATTACGGAGGAACAAGTAGTGTCAACACGGGTTGAGAATTCCTAGTAATAGCAATGTTCGCATTAGGAGTACTTTAGAATTGTCCTTCATAGAGAAAGGCCCTGTTTTTTTCTCTTGGGGTTGGTGATGATAGCTCTCCTTCTGTGATCAAATTTGAAACTCATGGAATACAACCTTGCTTTCCTTACTATGTGTCTCTTATGATTCACGTAGAGTGTTTGAACAACACCATCATGCACACTGTGATTGATGAAGGCGTTGCCACTTCCATGATGTCTTTGTCTTGTTGGAAGGACTTAGGTTCCCCTACATTATCTAAATATGTGAACATGTTGACTAATTTTGATGGAATATCATTTTTTCCGAATGGTATACTTCCTTCCCTAGAGGTCCAATTGGGGGGGGAGACTATTGTAATTGAGGTTGAGATGGTTGATGCGTGTTGATGTATTTGTAACTTCAGAATGTATTCACTTATGTATTTCATGTATTTTATTTGATTAGTTCCTGATGTTCCTACTGGGAGAATCAGTAATGTAAAAAATTCATGTAAAGTCATAGAGGTTAACCCTCCTTGTTGATCAGAGGTTAAAGTCCCCGTAGTTGTGGGGCACTAGGGTTATTAGAATCTCCTAGAGAAGTCATCCCTGGTAAATTATTGTCAAGTTGGAAACTAGTATAAATAGAGAGTGAGTCTATCTATTTACCACAAAATCACTCACATTCATTTGTAGCGCATGAGTGAGAGAGAAGGAGTTGGGATAAGAGAGAAAACAACCGTTGGAGATCATCTTCATGTCTTTGGGTTTTACTATTTCCATTGGTGCTCATTCTATCTATGAAGAATTTGTGGGGTTTTTCCTTATGGTTTCCTCGAGGATAAATATGTGTGTATATTGTCTCTTGGGATTGATTGCTATGCATGTTATTCTCTCAGATAAGATCCTAAGATCATATTGTTTAAATGATAAAATCTAACATGGTATTAGAGCTAACCTGAAAAGAAGACATCGTGAAGATGCGGAAGCTAGGGTTCTTAATTTTTGGGTCTCTCTCCACAATCCATAAAAAAAATAAGGCTAGGATGAATCTCCATTGAAGGGCTCATATTTTTGTCGAAGCATAATCTGATTTTGAGCACTTTTAGTTTTTGACCTACCACTTCATCGAGAAATTAGGTCTTTTCACGGAAAAGGAATTTTTGAGTAAGCGCAGGCCAGGATTTCTCTCCTCCTCAAAATTGATGTTTAGAGACAAAAATTGAGGTTTTTTGTTGGGTATAACTCTGGGAAATTCAAACCCTAATTTTCCCTAGAACCAGAAAACTAGCACTGCAGAAGATCAGCTCTAGATCCAGTTTTTCATCTTCTCAAATTGGTAAGATATAAATATTTTGTATTTCCAATTGAGGTTCTGAGTTAAGATGTCTCATCACACCAATATTGATGAAAAGCATGTGGGAGCTAATAACTTTCAAGCCTATAAGTATAGGATCTCCCTGGTCCTAGAAGAAAATGAGTTGGACTCTTACATCAGTAAAGAGGTTCCACTTCCTGAGGGAGATGAGGCAAAGTCCTTACACAAAAATAAATTTGTCATGGCTAATTAAATCAAGGATCACTTCATACAATAGGTGTCCTCCATAAAGACACCTAAATAAATTTTTGATGCCCTGACAAAGCTATTTGAAGGGAAGAACATAAACCGGAAGATGACTTTGAGGAACTAGTTGAAGAATGTGAAGATCCAAAATGCGGACACCATACAGTCATACTTTACAAGTGTATCCCAAATCATAGAACAAATTGAAGTAGTGGATGAAGAAGTGGAGAATGAATAAATTGTAATGACCACCTTGAATGGTCTCCCTAGGTCATGGGACTCTTTGATTCAAGGGATTTGTGCTAGAAGAAATCTAGTCACCTTTAGTAGACTATGGGAGGAATGTTCACAAGAAGAAGCTCGAATAGTAGTCTGAGAAGAAAAGATGGGAATTGAAGATAAAGCTCTCATAGTACACTCCAAGAAAAGCAGAATGGACTATCATCATCACATAGTTAAGCACTCTCACCAAAAAGATAACCCTAGAAGACATAACAGAGTTATTTCTAGTATCAGATGCTTTACATGCAATGAGAAAGGACACATCTCTAGATTCTGTCCTAGAAACAAAGGCGGCTCTCATAAGAAGAAGGGAAAGAGGAGAAGACATCATGCTCATGCTGTAGAGGATGATGAACCTTCCAAGAAGAGAGTCAAACAAGAAAGTGAACATTATTCAACTGATGAAGAGTATGTTTTGATTTCTGCCCTCACGGGAACTGTCACACATGGGAACAAGGATTGGCTTATCGATAGTGGGGCTTCCAAGAATATGATGGGATTAAAAGACTCATTTGTGAAATTATCAGAACATGAGTCACCCCACAAGGTCAAACTTGGGGATGACTAACAATATCCAATAAAAGGTAGTGGTGAATCCTCCTACAAGTTAGACTCTGGATAGTCTATGAAAATGATGGATGTCTTGTTTGTACCAGGACTAAAGAAGAACATCCTATCCATCTGTGCATTGGATGCAAAATACATGAGGGTTGCATTTGTAGATGGACAAGTTATTATGTGGTCAAAGGGAAAGACTATAGTTGATGCAGTTGTGATTGGAGAGCAAGAGGGAGAATTATACAAACTAAAGGGCCAACAAGAAAAAGCATTGATCCATGACTCAATAGAGCCAAATGAACTTTGGCATAGAATGATTGCACATGTGCACTATAAAGCACTACCACTTGCAAGAAAAGTTGTCTAAAGTGTTCTAGAAATACAGGAAAAACATGACGGTGTTTGCAAAGGATGTGCGAAAGGAAATAACACAAAGAAGACATTTCCAAGTAGCGAGAGGAAGGGGAAAAAGGAACCTTGGCAATAATCCACTCCGATGTATGTGGTTTGATTTCATACAGTTGATTGAGTGGGTATGTATACTATGTTTCTTTCATTGATGATTTTTCTAGGAAGACGTGGATATACTTCTTGAAAAACAAAGATGAAGTATTCAACAATTTTAAAGAGTTCAAAGCCTTGATCGAGAACCACACAGAAAATAAAATCAAGACCTTTCGATTAGACAATGGTGGAGAATTCACATCAAATGAATTCAAATAATTATGTAGAGATTCAAGGATTAAGAGGGAGTTGACCACTCCATACAATCCACAACAAAATAGGGTTGCAAAAAGGAAGAATAGAACAATTATGGAAGCTGCAAGGGAAATGCTTCATGATCAAGATATTCCCATGCATCTATGGGCAGAAGCTACTAGGATAGTTGTGTATGTACAGAACCATACTCCACATATAGTACTCAAGAACAAGACACCTAAAGAAGACTTCTCCAGCAAGAAACTAGAAGTTAGTCATCTCAGAATATTTGGTTGTCCAGTGTACATACACATTCCAAAAGAAAAGAGGACAAAGTTAGATCCTTCAAGGAACAAGGGTATATTTGTGGGATATAGTGAAAGATTTAAGGCTTACAAAATATACTTCCTAGGATTAAAGAAGATCGACATCATCAAGGACGTAATATTTGACAAATACTCGGCTTACAACAAATCCATAAAGAGACCTGCTGAAGACCCTGAAGAAACAGAAGTACCCAAAATTCAAGATACAACTATGAACGATGCAACTCAAGAAGAATAGCGAGAAATAGAAGAAACCTAGGAACCTGTAGATCCACCCTAGGAGAAGAATCCTTACAATAGGAAACTTGCATGGGTACGAGAAGCTATCCAAGGTGCAGAAAGATATGAGGCTCTAGAAGAAATGCAAAGACAGAGGAAGAGAGATACGTCCTACTCCGGATATGTAGCCCTATTATGTGACATCATTGATAAAGAAACTTCCAAATATGAAGAAGCGACAAAGAATAAAGAATGAAAGGATTCTATGATTGAGAAGTACCAATCGATCATGAAGAATGATTTCTTGGATGTTGTTCTAAGACCAGAGGGGAAGTCTATTGTGACTTCCTGACTTCCAAGTGGATCTATAAGATCAAGCATGATGCTGATGGAAACATAGAGAAATATAAAGAAATATTTGAGGCTCGTGCCTTCTCCTAGAAATAAGGAATAGATTATGAAGAGACTTTTGCATCTGTAGCCAGATACACTTCTATCAGATCAATACTTTCTCTGGCTGTAGTGATGAAATGGAAGATACACCAGATGGATGTCAAGACTACTTTATTGAACATTGTAGTAGAAGAGGAAGTGTATGTGGATCAGCCACTCAGTTTTGAGACACATGACAAGGAGACTCATGTGTGTAAATTGAAAAAATCCCTGTATAGTTTGAAACATGCACCCGGGACATGGTACGACAGAATTGACGGCTTCTTAGCTAGTTTGGGATTTACCAAGAGTAAAGCGGATTCCAACCTTTACTACAAGGTTAAATAAGGGAACCCAGTGATACTCCTATTGTAAGTAGATGATCTTTTTATAATAAGTGAGGATGGGTTGATTGCTGATACAAAGAGAAAGCTTGATGCTGAGTTTGAGATGAAGGACTTAGGCATGATGCACTATTTTCTAGGCATGGAGGTGTGGTAGAATGAAGATGGAATATCCCTAGGACAAGGGAAGTATGCAATATAGATCCTAAAGAGGTTCGGGATGATGGAATGTAAATCCATGACCACACCTCTAGATGATTGGGTCCTTGATGTACATGACGAATACCAGCCCATATATTTTCTTTGTTGTGAACACATTGATCCAGTTCCTGATGGATCTTAGACATGTTCACTTGATTGCTGCAAAGCATATTCTGAGGTACCTGAAGGGTACAGTTGATTATGGGCTCAAGTATGAGGAAAATCAGAAGATTAACTTAGAGGGTTATGTGGATTCGGATTGGGCAGGAAATTCCATTGATAGGAAGAGCACCTCTGGGTGTTTCTTAAGTATGGAATCAAGTGTGATCTCTTGGTTTAGTAGGAAGCAGTCCTATGTGGCACTGAGTATAGCCGAAGCAGAGTATGTTGCATCTTTTTCAGCTAGTTGTGAGGTAGTATGGCTAAGGAAGCTACTTTCTAATTTTATTAATCTCCAGTTAGATGCTACTTGTATATATTGCGACAACCAAAGTTGTGTGATTTTTTTGGAGAACCTAGTGTTCCATGACAAGTCAAAGCATATCGAGATCAAATATCACTATATCAGGGATATGGTGCAGAGGGGAGCAGTGAAGCTCCAGTATGTTGTGAAGTATGAAAATATAGATGATTTGTTGATTAAGCCATTATCCAGAGTGAAGTTTGAGTACTTCCAAGAGAAGCTTGGTGTTCTCCAGATAGAGGTTCCTTCCAAGAGGAGGTGATGAGTTCATGAGCCCTTCTGAAATGGTAGTAGGATTGGTTCCTCCCATGGTCAGATGTAAGTTTTTTTCCCTTCTGACATGGTGGTAGGATTGGATCGTCCCATGGTCAGATGTAGGTGTTGTGCCATTTTGACATGGTGGTAGGAGGGGCCTCCCATGGTCAGATATAATTGCAGTGGCCTACATCTAGTATGAAAAAGGACTTGCTTTGTAGATACCCACATCCAATATGAAAAAGGAATTTCTCTATGGAAGTACATCTAGCATGAAAAAGGGTTTGCTCTATAGTGGCCTACATCCAATATGAAAAAGGACCGGCTCTGTAGAGACCCACATCTAGTATGAAAAAGGACTAGCTCTGTGGAAGTACATCCAACATGAAAAAGGGTTTGCTCTATAGTGGCCTACATCCAATATGAAAAAGGACTGGCTCTGTAGAGACCCACATCTAGTATGAAAAATGACTGGCTCTATGGAAGTACATCCATCATGAAAAAGGGTTGGATCTGTAGTGGCCTACATCAAGTATGAAAAAGGACTGGCTCTGGAGAGACCTACATCCAGTATGAAATAGGAATGGCTATGTGGAGGTACATCTAGTATGAAAAAGGATTGGCTCTGTAGCGAAGGACCTACATGGAGGCTAGGCCTACAACCAACATGAAAAAGGGCTAGCTTTGTAGAACTTCCGATGGCGAGAAGAATTGAGAGATAGCACCATTTGATCAAGATAGTGGAAGCAATGATGATGATAATGATCCAGTGATGATCCAACTTTGATGATGATCCAATGATGATCCAGATTTGATGATGATCCAGTGATGATCTAGATTTGATGATGATCCAGTGATGATCTAGTGATGATGATGATCTAGACTTGTTCCAAAGAAGAATACTTTTACTGATGAATTGTGTCAAGAGAATACCTTCCTAGTTAAGAGGGAGTGTTGATGTATTTGTAACTTTGGAATGTATTCACTTATGTATTTCATAAATTGTGTTTGATTAGTCCCCGATGTTCCTATCAGGAGAATCATTAATGTAAACAAGTCATGTAAAGTTGTAGAGGTTAACCCTCCTTGTTCATCAAGGGTTAAAGTCCCCACAGTTGTGGGGCACTAAGGTTATTAGACTCTCCTAGAGAAGTCGACCTTGGTAAGTTATTGTCAAGTCGAAAACTAGTATAAATAGAGAGTGATCCTCTCTATTTATCATGCAGTCACTCACACTCAGTTGTAGCACATGAGTGAGAGATAAGGATCTAGGATAAGAGAGAGAACAACTATTGGAGATCATCTTTCTATCTTTGGGTTTTACTACTGCTATTGGTGGTCATTCTATCTCTGAGGAATTTGCAGGGTTTTTCCTTATGTTTTTCTTGAGGATAAATATGTGTGTCTATTGTCTCTTGTTATTGATAGATGTGCATGTTATTCTCTTAGATAATATCCTAATATCATATTGATTAAATGATAAAATATAACAATGTGCCCCTTGAATACAATCTTTTGGTGGGTAGGAACTGGATGTACAATATGCAAGTTATAGCCTCTTCCCTATTCCAAGTGGTTTTGTTTTTTGTTGTATAGGAATATCGTTAATATTGATAAAAAAAATTTCCAGAATATGAGTGTAAAAGCAATGTTGAGAGCTTCTATCTCGATTATTGATCATTCTCAATTGGCAACTGAGAATGTGGGTGTGGGTATGTATCCTTCTCTCATGGGAACCTTTAGTTGTCCTGCACCCATTCTTATGATTGGGTCTAGTCTTGGTATGGCTTTGACCTCATTGAATTTAGTCTCCTTTCACACTTTTCATATGGAGGATCCTTGGATTCTTCGTTCACCGAGTACTTTGAGTGATAATTCTATACCTGTTGAGACAGACGTGCCGTTTCCTGAAACACTGGTGGCATATCAAGCTAATATTGATCATGTTTTAGACCCTAGTCCTTCCTCTTTGCAAATGGAGGAGGAGGACACTTATGTGTTTCCTGATTATGCAGTAGAGTCATCTCACTCTCAAGACTTCCTTGATGATGTTTTTCCATCTAATGAATCTATTATTGAGGCTATATCTGGGATAGAACAACCTTGCGGAGAGTTGCACCATAGATCATATTTCTTCCCTAAGCTTGATCGCTTAGAGTGTGATGGATTTAGGGCTTTTCTAAGTGAAAAAGTTGGTATCCCCGTGGTCCCATTAAGCTCTCCTAGTCAGATTGCTAAAGGGAACATGGCTAACCTCTCACCAACGATACCTATCAACATTTCTCATGATCTTGGTAAGATTGAGAACGTTTACATTGGGGCATATAGTTCACTCGATGAGATTAAAGAGTATACCGAGATTTTCAAGGAATTTCATGATTTTTTTTCTTGGTCATATGAGGAAATGTTGAGAATAGACCCTCACATTGTCGAACATGAAATAAAACCTATCTAGATGCAAAACAGTTCGACAATGTTTATGTGTTGTGAATCCTAGGAAAGCACCCTCTATTAAAGCAAAGATAGAGAAACTGCTCAAAGCTAGTTTTATCTATCTCATCCCCTTGAAGGAGTGGGTTTCAAATCCCATTCTGGTGGATAAGAAGTAGCGAGTGATTAGAATATGCACTGATTTCTGTGATTTAAATCGAGCCTGTCCTAAATTTAATTTCGCTACACCATTTATTGATCAAATTTTGGATGAGAGTGCAGGAAGTGAGGCTTTTTTTTTAATGGATGGATTTTCCGGATATAATTAGATACATATTATACACGAGGACCAACATAAGACTACATTTATTTGTCCTTGGGGAACTTTTGCATATCGAAAGGTTCCCTTCATCCTTAAAAACACCGGAACTACATTTCAATGGGCCATGACCTTTTCCTTTTATGATCTCAAAAATATTATTGAAGTGTATTTTGATGATCTAGATTCTCACTCTCGTTTGAGAGTGTGTCATCCTTATCATTTGCAATTAGTTTTTGAAATATGTTGTCATTATAAAATTCGATTAAATCCTCACAAGTGCATATTTTGTGTAAAAATTGGTCGTTTACTAGGATTCATCATGTCTAAGGAGGGTATTAGATTTGATCCCTTGAAGGTTGAGGCAATACTTCAATTGTATCCCTCATGTAACATTCGACATCTTCAATGTTTACAAGGTATGGAGAACTTCTTGCGAAGGTTCGTAGTCAATTTTGCTAATTTGACTAAAGGATTTATGCTTTTGTTGAAGAAAGACACCCCTTTTTACTGGGATAACCAAGCCCAAGAGTCTTTTGATGCTCTTAAGAATTCCTCGGCATTGCCCCCCGTGCTTATTCCACCAGAATATAGCCATTATTTTTTTATTTATGTGGTCGGGTCTCAAGAGATGGTTGGTATGGTATTAGTTCAAGAGGTTTAGGAGCTCCATGAGCATGTCATACACTATCTTAGCCGAAACCTTATTGATATGGAACTTTTTCATACCCATGTTGAGAAGCTAGACTTAGCTACCATCCATGCGGTTCAATGTTTGAGGAATTATAGCCTCCTTCGCCAAAACTTGACCGTAGCTCATATTAATCCATTTCAATTCATCCTCACCAAAAGGATGATTGGGGGAAAGTATAATAAATTGATTGTTATATTTCAAGAGTTTGATCTTGAGTTTGATTCGGCAAAGTCGAAGAAATAATTAATCTTTGCTGAGCTCATATCATATTTTCAAAGTTTAGATGAAGAAAAGGTTCATGACGATTCTCTTATTGATGAGCATATCTTTATCATCTCAACAAAATACCCTTGGTATGGAGATATTATTGTTTATTTGCAAACATTGAAGGTTCCTACTCACCTCTCACGAGATGAGCGTCGACGACTACGTCATGTAGTGAAGAAATACCTCATAGTGGATGATACTTTGTACCACTATAGGGTTGATTCCATTTTACGTCGTTGCTTAACTCATGTGGAGGTTGAGGTTGTGCTTAATGATTTCCATGGAGGGGTGTTTGGTGGTCATTTATCTGGGCTTTCTATAGCTCAAAAAAATTTGTGAGTAGGTTATTTTTGGTAATCCATATTTAAAGATTGCGTTAATGTGGTAAAGAGGTGCCACCCTTTCCAGGTTTTTGCATGCAATATGCGTTCACGTCTGGCCCCTTTGCATCCTATTATCATTGTCGATACCTTCACTAAGTGGGGGGTTGAATTTATAGATTGTAACCCAGATTTGGTTGGGGGGAACCATCATATTATTATGGATGTGGATTATTTCACGAAATGGGTAGAGGCTATGCCCACTATAAAATATGACGGTGAAACAGACATGCATTTTGTATTTAACCAGATTATCGCCCATTTCGACATTCTGAGGGATCTTGTCACTGACAATGGCATGAAATTTCATAACAAATTGATGGAAGAGTTGTCTTTGAATTTAGGATATAAGCAAGAGAATTCCTCTTCTTATTACCCTTGAGCAAATGGATAGGTTGAAGCAGTGAACAAGCTAGTTAAGTCCATTCTCTAATGAACCATCGCACAAAGAAATAATCATTGGCATATCATGTTGTGTCCTACCTTGTGGGCCTATAGAACCGTGGTAAAGAATACCACTAGTTTTTCTCCCTATCATCTTGTGAATGGGGTGCAGTCAGTATTACTGGTTGAATACGAAATACCTTCTTTGAAACTAGATGTGGAGCTTTTACCAGAGACTTACGCATTGGAAGAACATCTGGTCCACTTGGAGCTGCTTAATGAGCAGTGTTGAGATGCTTTAGTGTCTCTTGAGGTTAACAAGCGTTGCGTTAAGGTCTAGTACAATAAGTATGTCCGTTCTAAGAGGTTTAGTGAAGGTGACTTGGTCCTTTTGTGGGATCAAGCAAAGGAACCCTTGGGGGCAGGAAATTTCAACCCAATGTGGCATGGTCCTTATGTGGTTAAGCGTGTCTTAGAGAAATGTGCCTATAAGTTGGTAGATTATTAAGGTACAACCTTGGAGGAGCCTAGAAATGGGATCTATCTTAAAAAATACTATGCATGATATTCAACCAAGGTTGACTTTTTGTATATTATTGTACATTTTTGCATTGCACAGTTAGGTCTTCTTATGGTCATTAGGTTTGTTGATTAGATTTCATTTTTATGGTATATGTCGATGGAGTCTTCCATTTACATAGGATTTGCTAATGGTGCTAGCCACTGTTGAGCCTAGAAACGACCTCTTTTGACCACCCTTAATTACCTCTTCTTGTTCTATCCTACCCTATCTAGCATATCAATTAAAAATTTTATCCCCACTTTTCTCTTCAAACCACCAAGGTATGATTGGTCATTGTTTTATTTTATTAATACTTATGATTGTGACAATTAAGGCTTCGTATATCTCAATGTGCTAACATATTATGGTTTATAAAGGTATTTTGAATAAGTGGACTGCAGAAAGATTGGGCTGAGCAAGCCACGAAAAGGATGGGCACTCACTGCTCAAGATGATCACCATCCATCCTATCATCACCTAAAGAATGCGGTTCCAGTGCGATATCCCGGACAAAGCTGTGACAAGGCAGCTATAACAAAATGCGTCAAATTTGGGGGTCAATAGTGCATTGATGTTCATGTGTAGCCGTGATATGAAGATATCATCACTCCTAGGGTGATTAATAGTTTTCCTATGTTTCCTATTTTTCATCCTGCCACATTTGTAACAGCTGTTGTCATTTAGGGTGCCTGAAGATCAGAGATCTTCACGACTGCCCCATAATAGGATAGGATGTTATGATCTACATGGTATAAATATGGAGAATTGTTTCGAGCCAGGGGTTGCTGAACATATAATCAATTTACTATATTAGCCGTGAGGAGGAATTATGTAATCACTCTATCTTTTAATACAAGGAGTTACTTCTGATCTAAGGGTTTTACGTTTGTTCAGCCAGCATCTCTGTGTGAAGGTTGGGCCCACCTTCCACAATGATTGCTGAGTTAAATTAGGAATTTTCAATTCATTTGTTGTGTGATGTTATGTTTATTTTATTTTTTCCATAAGAAGCTGTAACAAGTGTGGATTTACAATGTGTTGTGATTGCATTCCTTGAAGATCTGTAGTGGTATAGCGTGACAGTCGACTGGGTAGGTAATTATTTCTTATGCAATTCATGTGGTAACTGTAATAGCTCTGTTCATCCTCAGATATTTAGTTTTCATTCCAAGAATATTTTCAATTTGTCTTTTATTGTTATGATTACCGAATTTCATTCCTACACTTTAGTTTCCTAGAATAGCCGAACTCAATCTTTGTATTTGAATTCCTAGATCAATATTTCAATTATGCTTGTGGGTTCCTAGGACAATCGGATTGGATAGGTGAGTTAATCATTCATTGATGTGAATAGGATTTCCTTTCATCTCCAATTGTAACTTAGATGTGACTCTTATATTTCCATTCTTAGATCAAGGCATAGCAGAAGGTAATTGTGATTGTATTGCTTAGAAGATAACTGGATTAAGTAGATTCTTGGGATGAGCATAGCTGAATAGAGGATAGTATTGTTCAATTACAGTGACTTTGTGTTTAAGCATATACTATGCATGTTATCCTTCAAATACAATACTTTCCCGAGTTGACAATAAATATTGTACATTGCGTATGTTAGTAGTAATCCACTTGCATATTGGGTGGTCGACATTTTGGCGCCGTTGCGGGGGAAGGATAAAGATTAAACACCATCATTAGTTGTATTCTGTAATTGTTTCTAGTCAGTATTTTCCATTTTTTTGCTGAAATGATTTGGGTTGCATGAATACAAGAAGGGTAAAGTGTTATCATCTTTCAACTCCCAAAACCCCACAAAATACTAACAGTGCAGGTGGTTTGGGTCGCGGTCGAGGTCCACAATTGGGCAGAAGGACATTCATTGATGATCTTGTTGATAGGACTGACTCATCCACTAGGGATTTCCATCAAGAAACTCCTATCAGAAGAAACCATGTCGATCCTAGGGTGCCAACGTCAGGGTCAACAGTGGAGAACACACGAGCAGCTGCGACTTCCTCAAATATCCCTGCAAGAGAGGACAAAGATGGTACAACTGGACCTGCTGGTAGAGGCCCGATCTACCACATTTATGGGAAGGTTGTAACTAAAGAAGAGTGGACGCAGTTCCACCAAAATATTACTGATCAGTGGAGGAACGAGGAACAAAACAAGGAAAAGAACAAGGAGAAGAATGAAGGAACAAACAAAAAAGAGAAAACAGAAGGGGGGATGAGTAACAGACATGAATATAATGAGGAAGAGGCAATGGGGGAAAGCTATCATCATGAAAATCACTCCCTACTTGAAGGAACAGTGGCTACACTTCAATTCCCGATTCAGCAGCCAGAAGGGACAACCCCTATGAAAAATATATCACCATTGGTGTTGCCTTGCCTCCATGGAAAAGCAACAGAGGATCCAGATGAATTTCTTTTCGAATTTGATATCCTCTGTCGTAGCTACGATTACATAACCAATGCACAAAAGATAAAACTCTTCCCTACCACTCTGAAGGACAATGAATTACGCTGGTTCATGAGCCTAGGAGGAGGAATTGTCACTAATTGGGACAGGATGAAACAGGTGTTTTTGGAGAAATACCAGGAATATTGCAACACCAAGGACAAAAGAGAAGAATTGTTAAAAATGGTGTAGAAGGAGGACGAGATTCTGGAATATTTTGTAGAAAGGCTTTTATACAACGTGCAAAGAGCTGGACAGATGAACATGGGGTTAGATGTGCTCAAGATAATCCTACTTCGTAGGATTAGGGATGATTGTCTAGATATGTTAAAACTGTTAGGAAAGGGGGCTATCTCCAAGGAATCTTTCAAAAATATTGTGGAATTATGTAAAAGGTACTCCAGGGGATATTCCAGGAACAACAGGTGGGACAAACGGGATAAGCTAGAACGTGATGTCTTCAATAGAACTCAGAAGTCATCTAATGGAGGAGCTACCCATGCAGAGATAGGAAACCTTCTGGAAAATTTTAAAATAGAAATGATGAGCTCTATCTCCTCGAAAATCGACATCCTAAAGGAAAAACAAAAATAGGCAATAGAGGACCTCACGCTAGGTGTGTTCTTCCCTCGATGTAGAAAGAACCATCCTCTGAGGAAGTGCCCACTTGACAAAGTAGAGGTGTG
Organism: Pseudotsuga menziesii; assembly: GCA_001517045.1. Classification (NCBI taxonomy): domain Eukaryota; kingdom Viridiplantae; phylum Streptophyta; class Pinopsida; order Pinales; family Pinaceae; genus Pseudotsuga; species Pseudotsuga menziesii. The sequence goes on along the minus strand of LPNX010068611.1, from coordinate 4,169 downwards.
TCAGCTATGTGAGCTGAACCATGACACGAAAGAATTTCCCTCACTTCCCCAAGTGAAGGCTGCTCTACAGGAATCAACTCCAAAGGTGGAGATAGCCTACTTCATTGCACAGAAGAAACCTTGGCAGCCTCAAAACCAAGGTATGACCCCAGACTTGTTTCCACTTTTGAATAATATGAGCAATTGGAATAATATGCAAAATGTGAATACATAATTCCCTTCAAATTATGCTCCATGGAACCCTTCCCAACCTGCAATACAAAATTATAACTCATAGAATCCCTGGACGTAGCCACCACACCAACCTACTTCTTGGTCCCCTAGATGGAGGAATTTCCATCCAGGGAATCAGTTTCCTCAAAAACCTCCACCTCAACAGCCACCATACCCTCCTCAATACCCTCAATATCCTCAATACCCTCATCAGCAGTCGTAGCTACAGTTGTAGAACAATTATGTCCCTAATGCATTGATACGACCTCAGCTGCCTGCTCAACCTAATCCTTACCCAAATAATAAAATAGTCCATCAATTTGAGACTGTCAGCATGCCGGCCTACTCCCTTTCCCCTGTGCCTTGCAACGATATTCATTTATGGTCAGGGAAAATAGTAGATCCTGTAATTATAGAATATGTTCCACCCTCTATACATGAGAAAGGAGTGAATCCACAACATCTGTTGGATACAATTCCCATTATTGAAGATGCTGAAAATCCCATAAATGGGATGGTTGAAACACAAAATGATAAATCCAACGATGCGCAGCCTACCCAGCTGATTAGGAAACCACCGTATCCCGAGAGATTAATGCTACCAAACACAAGGGGGCAACCTCAGTTTAACCTCTTAAGAGAGTTAAGGAATCTTTATGTTGAAATCCCCCTCCTTCAAGCTCTTCAAGATGTACCTATTTATGCTAGAACTATTCGGGACCTGTGCACAAAGAAACTAGGAAGGAAGCCGAGATATCCTCCCATTGTCCATGTCATAGGGAAATTATCTGCATTAATAACAGGAAAAACCCTAGTAACCAAGTATGACAACCCTGGAAATCCCAATGTCACTGTGCAGATTGGGAATACACAGATACCCAACGTACTAGTAGATTTAGGAGCAACGATTAATGTCATGACAATTGAGACTGTATGAAAACTTGGGCTCACTAATCTTAGGCTGACCCCCACTATTTTAGAACTGGCAGATAGATCCACCATTAAACCTGAAGGAATTCTAGATGATCTCATCATCTCAGTTGATTCATGGCAGTATCCTGCTAACTTCTTGGTTTTACAACCGAAGTCGTAGCTGGGAGGACACCCATTGATCGTGGGAAGGACTTGGTTGGCCACAGTTGATGCTTGCATTAGCTGTCAATCTAGGTCTATGACCATATCTGATGGCACCAAGACCAAGAACCTCACTCTTTATCCTCCATCTCGGTCGATTCTAGAAGCTAAAACCTCTTTTTGGATGGAGACAGAGGAAGAGGAGGGTGTTCAACCATTATTAACCATACTGAAGGCCTTAACTTTTAAGGATGAAACTAAAGACGATGCCATTAATAAATTCATCAGTGAACACACCTTAGTTAACAAAGAAGTTTATCAAATCTTGAACATTACTTTGGGCAAGGAAAAACAAGAAAATATCACAGAAGAAGCACTAGTCCTTGACACACACATAATCCCAATATTGAAAAATTTGAAAAGTATTCCTATTGAGGTAGAGTTTGGAAAAACCTTGAATATTAATCCCAACCTCTCCTTAGATGAATAGAAGCACCCGATCAGTCTCTTCAAAGAACACAAGGGGGCATTCACCTGGGAATATACAGACATGAGGGGTATTCCCTCTAAACTGTGCACCCATCATATTTATATTAAAAGTGACTCCCGGCCTGTGTGTCAGCCTCAACAATGAATGAACCCCAATATTAGGGACATAGTGAAGGAAGAGATTCATAAACTCTTGGAAGCAGGATTTATATATCCTATATTAGACAGTGAATGGGTTTCCCCGCTCGTAATTGTACCCAAGAAAAATGGTAAATGGAGATTCTGTGTCGACTATAGGGAGCTGAATAAAGCCACACAAAAATACCACTTCCCTTTGCCCTTTATTGACCAAGTACTCGATACCCTATCGGGGAATAAGTTCTTCTCCTTCCTGGATGGGTTTAGCGGATACAATCATATTCAGATTGCTCCTAAAGACCAATATAAAACTACCTTCACTTGTCCATGGGGAACGTTTGCATACAGAGTGCTTCCCTTTGGTTTATGTAATGCACTAGAAACATTGCAAAGAGCTGTAATTGGCATATTTTCTGAATTATTTAATGATAGTATGGAAATTTTTATGGATGATTTTACTCCTTACGACAAGGATTTTGAAGAAGCATTGGAAAATTTGAATTTTTTTTTAACTCGATGTGAACAGACCTAGCTCTCTTTAAGCATTGAAAAGTGCCATATGATGATGAGTGAAGGAGTAGTATTGGGGCACTTCATCTCTGTCGATGGCATTCAGGTGGACCCCTCAAAAATCAAGGTGATAAAAAATATACCTACTCCTATGACTCAAAAAGAGGTGCGAAATTTTCTGGGGCATGCTGGATACTACCGAAGATTTATAGAAAATTTTTCCAAACTTGCTTCTCCATTGTTTTCTTTGTTAATGAAGGATGTGCAGTTTGTTTGGAGTGAAACATGCCAAAAAGCATTTTTTAAGCTTAAGGAGGAGCAGTCCACAGCTCCTATCTTAAGAGGACCTAATTGGACCCTACCCTTTCACATTTCTTCAGATGCTTCTGATATCGCCATTGGAGCAATTTTAGGACAGCAGGATGGTCAAGTACCTTATGAAATTTATTATATTAGTAAAAACTTAGACCCTGTTGAACTTAATTATACTGTCACCGAAAAGGAATTCTTAGCTATTGTTTACTCCATTAATAAATTTTGACATTACATTACTGGGTATCCTACATTTGTGCATACTGACCACTCTGCCATTAAATATCTAATGAACAAACTAGTCACTAATGCCAGAGTGACTAGGTGGCTCTTATTATTATAGGAATTTGATATTACCATCATAGATAAACTGGCAAAAGAAAATGTTGTCGCTGATTTTTTATCTCGTTTCACTAACACTGATGATAATTTGCCTGTTGAGGACTCTTTTCCAAATGAACATTTATTTGCACTTTCAGCTCATTCCCCTTGGTATGCAGATGTCACTAATTATCTGGTTGCAGGAAAGCTTCCACCACATATGTCTAAAATAGAAAAGAGAAAAATCATCTAGCAAAGTGCTAGGTGTTGTTGGGTAAACGGTCATCTCTTCTACACAGGTCCTGATCTTGAGATTAGAAGGTGTGTAAGGGAAGATGAAATATTTCATATACTAAAGGCCTGCCACGATGAACCTTGTGGGGGACACTTTGCAGATAGAAGGATAGGACACAAAGAAATGAGGATGGGCTACTATTGGACAACTCTTTTCAGGGATGCAAAAAGGTATGTTCAGTCCTGTGATAGCTTCCAAAGGATGGGCCAGCCCAACAGATCAGATCAAATGCCCTTACAATCTCAATCAGTAGTTGAACCATTTGATAGATGGGCCCTGGATTTCGTTGGCCCTATCAATCCTCATTCCAAACAGAAATCCTACATCCTGGTCTGTATCGATTATGTGACCAAGTGGGTGGAAGATGTAGCTCTGGAAAAGGCTAACGACCAAGCTGTGATTGATTTTCTATACAGTGAAATCTTTACCAATTTCGGGGTACCTAAGGAAGTAGTTACCGATGGGGGACTGCAGTTTATGTCACATCAATTTGAAGCTCTGCTACAAAAGTATCATGTTTATCATAGGGTAGCTTCACCTTACCATCCCCAAGCCAATGGCCAGTTGGAAAGCACTAATAAAGTTATTGAGGCCATCCTTACCAAGATAGTTAAGAGCCATCGAAAAGATTGGGCTGACAAGATTTCGGAAGCACTATGGGAATATCGCACCACTTGGAGTAACACCAGATATTTCTCTCCTTACGATTTAGTGTATGGAATGTGGAAATTGAACCAGGTGATAGATTAATTTTACTCACAACAATTAACAATTGATCATGCAAAATCACTCACAAAGAGACTGAAAATTGGAGCTG
>LPNX010068605.1:10649-22629 GCA_001517045.1 Pseudotsuga menziesii | reverse complement strand
TAAAATAAACTACAACTAGCTACGACAGTGCAATGTTAAATGAAAAGGGCATGATTCCTAAGGTTAAAGTGGGGGGGGGGGTTTCTAAACCTAGACCCCATGGGGAAAAACCATGTGTCAAACCTTAAACCCCTATTTTAGTTGAGGCAGTTAATGCTGAGTAGGGTTGGGTGGTAGGCTTCGCCCCATGCACCTCCACCAGCTGGTTTGGTCACGTACAGGATGGGAGTGGTTTCCTCATGCACCATTTTGGATGCTGACCCTCTGTCCACTCTCTCGGATCATGGGCTGTTTGTTTTCCTCATGCAGAGTGGAGATAAAATGGATTACAATCCATTTTGTGGGGATTCGTCCTTCCCTCTCTCACACCGATTGCCAGTCTATGGTTATGTTTTTCCTCCCATTCACGCAGAGAGTCTGACCTTGTTTTACTGTCAGACTGTGAGAGGTATCCATGGTTCTTCACTAGGAGATGGACTATGTTCTTTCCCTGGCTTGTGAATAGGATCGTTTTTCCCTTTTGTATTATCGAACTGTGTGTATGTGTATTACCCTCACGATTCTTGTGGTCTGTGTACCTATGTTTCCCCTATCCAAGGTTGAGAATCGAACTTCTCTCCTGTTTGGGGATTGTGCAATGTTTTCGTCATCTCCTCGTTGAGCCGAGACTGTGGTTCTTTCCTTGATTTGGCGGTTTGTTGTGGTTTCCCTCCATTGCTCGTGACTTGTTGTGGTCTTCCCCCCACACGTTGTTCGTTGCTGTGAGTGCAAGCTTCTTTTGGGTGCCATTGAGTTGTTTTGGCCATGCTAGGGCCAAGAACAACTCTAAATCATCTTGTTCGACCTGAGTTGTGTTCACTCTTTGTTTGGGTTGTCACCCTGTTATCTTATTTTGCTTCAGAGAGTTGTGAACTGATTGTTTTACTGCGGTATGAAGTGGTTGGTCTTCAGACTATTTAGAGCAGCATTAGAGGCTGGGTATGCTTGAGAAACTTGGTGCTGGGAGCCACTTAGATAGAATTATATTGCTGGATTTCTACTCCAAAACCCTCGAAGAGTATTGGAAAGGGAAGTCAGCGCCTGAGGGACTGAGAAGTAGAGAAATGACTGATTCCTAGTGTCAGGTGTGTGGATGTCTTAGAAGTTAGGTTAGCTCTGGTGTAGGCATCCATAGTCCTCCATTGAGGCTAGAAGCTTAGAATTTAGCCTTTCCTAACTCCTTGACGGCTTGATAAACCAACCATGTTGGCTTGGCTGTTTGGTGTAACCTTGGCTATGTGTAATCCTGCTTGACCCTTATACCTTGGGGAATCATGCCCATCTTGGGGGTGGAGGTGTTGCTAAGAGATTGATGAGCACATTGTCCTATGGTTGGGTGGAATGTTGCAACGACGTAGCTGGTTGCAGGACAAGTTCTTATCCAATGAGTATTCCTGACCATTTCGCCTCTGCATTTATATTTATGGTTTGATGAATATGATGAACATGTGGTATGCTTCAATGAATGTATGTTTGCTTCCGCTATGTATATGAAGGATTATGCATCTTATCATGTTTTATGATTTAAGTGTTTTATGTTTGAGCATTATATGCTTGTTCATGTTCATGGGGCTATTTCCCTAGAGGTTTTGATGGTTGGGTAGCGTCCTCTTCACCGTTCGGAGGGTCGGGGATGTTACAGTATAAAGTCAACACTTTCCATCTATACCCTAGGAATGATTTAATTGTGATTCTAGGTTGATCTTGATCACTTTATTGACTCCCAGAATGAGTAATTGTGCTTTCCTGCATGTTCTTCCTTATTCTTCTTTTATCCATCTTTTCTGCAGATAAGGTAAAGCTAGTTAACTAGGAAATTGGTATCTTTTGTTGCCAACCCATCCTCCATGAATTTCTCTCCATATTCCAAGATTAGAATATTTTTCCATCACTCTTGACAACTCACTCATGCTTTTTATAATTAGTGAGGTCCTTGACTGATTTGGGAAGTGCTTTAGCCACCTATGGGGGTTTATCATATTTGGTAACTATGATTTATGAGCTAGCAGTTTTCTTCCATCAGCTCAAATATCCTTTATAAGGATGTATTACAATTGTAATAATATCAATTATCATTTATTGATAATTCATTAATGTGTTCCCATTAATTCCTCTTCTTCTCTCTTGATGCTAATTCTCTGCAACTCATAGTGAGGTTAATTGCATGTTTAGATTCTTAGCTTGTTTATTGATTTCATGTTGCCATCAAGGCTTTAGAATTTTGACATGGTATCAAAGCCTAGGGTATCAAATTTTTGACATGGTATCAGAGCTTTGGGACCTCATCAATTCTCCTTTCATATTTGTGGGTGCAACAAATTCAATATGGATTTGGAAGTTCCTCTACTATTGCCTTTCAACTATGATGATTGGAATCCAAAGATGAGCACAAACTTGAAGAGGCAATGTCTCTTTGATGTCTCCATTGGTGCTTAGAGCGAACTTAATTATTATGAAGAGAAGATTGGCTGGATGAATAATTGTGATAGAGCTTATGGTATCATGTGCTTGGGAATGTCTCCAAATATACATCATCTCATAGTTTTTGTTTAATATCCATTTGAGCTTTGGAAAAAGTTGGAAAAATATTTTGGTGTGCAGGAAGTAGAATATGAAGCATGGAGTGAACCCAACATATCCTCATGTTATATTTCTCAAGATGTATTGGGCTCTACATTCTTTGATGAAGTTATTTATGATGAAGAAGTTTCACATACAGTTCATGTTACTACTACCCTCTTTGATTCGAATTCTTCCTTCTTCAATCAAGAAGAAAATATTGAAGAACAATATTTTTCTGTGTATGTTGAAGATACCGATGATGAAAAAGAAGTGACAGATGAAGCTGCTATAGTTATTGATGACGATTAACTCACAAATTCATTGTTATCTATGTCTTATATCTTAGCTTCTGAGATCTATGTGCCAAATCTTTCACACTTTGTGCATACCTAGCTCATTGATGGTGTGAAACCCAATGACTTTCAGGATGTTTTATTATCCATATCAGGTCCTATTAGTGTCTTTCCACTTACCATACTTGATCTCGTGTGATTTTTCATCTCCTCCTTTATTCTTGGTATCAATACTCAGACCCTCCTTGAATATTTTTGAACATCACTCTCTTTCCTCCTTTGATACTTTTACTACAGAGGATTCTTTATCAATTTATGCTCTAGAAGATGATATATTTTATTCTCATGAGTCTACTGACATGGTTATATGTGATTTCTTGGATTCTTAAGAAGTTATATCAACCCATGGAGCCCTTGCATCGAAACTCCTTGATCTTATGACCTCTCCTAGTTCCTACATGATCACTTGCACATAGAATCTATATGTAAATGAAGATGGAGACATTATATATTTGCTTGGACAGTTATTTCACCTATATGGAGCTAATTTCATCTATATCGGTTTGAATTTCAAGTCATCTCATCATCTTGGAGCTTATTACAAGTCTCAATATCCTTTATTATTGATTTCACATCATTGGATCTCAATTGTTCTACATGGTCCTAGTTTCCACCCTACAACTATTTATATTATTGATCCACGTGAGCATAATTCTCTTCTTCCCAAGAAGAAGATTCCTCTAGGCATCAACATTTATTTTGGAGCAGCAGCAACACCAACAAATCAACATATTTGGTATTGTTTTTCATGTCCTTTCTTGAGGGAGGATTTTCTCCATATGGTTTTGCCTCTTTCCTCAACTATTTTGGACATAGTAATTGTTAAAGGGTGACCATAGCCTTGTTGTTGGGACCTATATGCATCCATATGCACCTGGTTTTTGAAATACCATCATAAATTCAGAATTAAAGGGTGGTGTTGGGATATTATTAAACCCACTCATAACCAAGGATAAAATATTTAATCATTATTTGATTAAATTCCTACCCACTAGCTAGATAGTTGGCATCCACTTGCACCTTAAAGTCAACGCTTTTCATCTATACCCCATGAATGATTTAATTCTGATTTGGGGTTTATATTCACCACTTTATTGACTCCCATAATTAGTAACTATGATTTCCTATAGATTCTTCCTTATTCTTCTTTTATCCAACTTTTCTATGGATAAGGTAAAACTAGTTAACTAGGAAACTGGTATCTTTTGTTGACAACCCATCCTCCATGAGTTTCTCTCCATATTCAAAGATTAGCATTTTTTTCCATCATTATTAAAAAATCACTCATGCTTTTGCTAATTAATGAGGTCCTTGACTGATTTGGGAAGTGCTTTAGCCACCTATGGGGGTTTATCATATTTGGTAAGTCTGATTTATGAGCTAGAAATGAGTTGTCTTCCATCAACTCAAATATCCTTTATAAGGATGTATTACCATTGTAATACTATCAATTATAATTTATTGATCATTCATTAATGTGTTCATTAATTCCTCTTGTTTTATCCTTATGCTAATTCTCTACAATTCCCAGTGAGGTTAATTGTGTGCTTAGATTCTTAGCTTGTTTATGGAATTCATGTTGCCATCAAGGCTTTATAATTCCATAATAAAGAACAAAAGAAAAAAAAGGAAGAGTCAAGCATCACCTTCCAAAATACCATTAGACTTCAAAAGAAGTAATGAACCTATAAAGGATTACTCATACTTTTAATGTTATTCATGTCATAAGATGGGACACATTGCTATAAATTGTCCTCTTAAGAAAGACCGGTTCAAGAAGAAGATCCAAAAGTACCATGCCCATGTAGCTGAAGAAATGGATCAGATAAGGAGAGGGTTAGAGAAAATGAATACTCTAGTGAAGACTCAAGAGTATCTACAAATTTAAACTCTCACAGAATCAATCTCTCATGGAAGTGACACTTGGATTACAGATAGTGGCACTTCTAAACATATGAAAGGTCACAAAGATTCACTCTCATGTACTACCCAAAAAGACTATTCACACAAGGTACAACTTGGAGATGATTATCAGTACCCCATCAAAGGAATGGGAGAATCCTATTACAAATAAAAATTTATAAAGTCCATGAAGATGAAAGAAGTCTTATATGTTCTAGGTTTGAAGAAGATGTTTCTTTCTATTTCAGCTCTAGATAGGAAAGGTTTTAGAGTTTCCTTTGTAGATGGTGAAGTTCTTATGTGGGCGAAACGAAAGAAAATAGACGATGATATTATAATTGGTGTTGAAGAAGGAGGACTCTACAAATTGTATTAATCTGTCATAGTAATCTAGGGACTAAACACAAGTCTCATCAAAGATTAATAACAATAAGGCATGAAAATGGTGTAATTATGCTACAAAATGCATAGCCGCTATGTATATTCACATAAAGAATGAGTAATACAATACAAGATCATGCTGCAAGCATGAATGACAAAGCAATTTGAATTCTCAAGGAGGTCATTTGAATTGAATGAGTGAGTCTAGCTTAACTGAATGTAAGCCACAGTTAACACTCAAGTTAACCACTGATCAAAACCCTAATTGACTCAACTGAGCCCTAACTGAAGTCAGAGTGCAATAAATGACTGACTCTAACTAAAAGTAGGTTAGACACATGTCACAGCAAGCCAAACATCAAGTGGTATCACATCAATGACTCCAACGAACCCTGATGAGGTTAACTGAAGTGTAATTGAACATCAGAAGTGGTTGGAGGCACCTCTATTGACTCCAGTTCATTAAATAATCAATAAATAATCAATTTAATGATGGAGGGAACCTTCACTACTTTGTTTAACCGATTGTAACCATCAGTTAGAAATATGGGGCATTAATGACACTCAGATCACCCCCAGAGTGTTCTAGTTAGCCTCCCCAAATGTAGGAGAAGGCTAAGTTAGTCTCCTTGACTGAAGGTAGGCATGGGTGTGATCTAGCTAATGTCATCTAGTGCTCCTCTAATGTCAATTAAGTCAATAATACTTAGGATAGTGGTTTAACTAGGCCAAATTGACCAAAATGGGTATGTAAGGTGGTAAGTGTCTCCAACACCCCCCCTTAAGCTATACTCAGGAGGAGTTAGAAAACATAAAATTCATAAAAATGATAGGGCCTCGGAAACTAATGCCATAGGTCACCTTGTACAATGTTTAAATTGAAAAAATGCTCAAAAAAAAACTAAGTGAGGAAAAGGGGGAAAACCCAGTGGGAAAACCCCCTCCTCAAGCTGAACACTGAAAGTAATCTGATCACCTTGATGGACTCACCCCCAACAGTGAATGGAGGTAAGTGAAATTCTTTTTTAAAATCTCTTGGTGAAGATGTCTACAATCTGCTCATTAGTTGGGTAGTACTACAGAATGATGGTCCTGTCATGCACTAGCTCCCTGATATAGTGCATGTGGATCTCTACATGCTTGGTCCTCTGCCTGGTAAGTGGATCTATGGATATATTAATAGAAATTTGATTGTCACAAAATAGGATAGTGGATAAAGTACTATTAAGATCAAACTTTGAAAGAATGCCTTGCAACCAAACTGCTTGGATGCAAGCATTCACCGCTCCTCGATACTCGGCCTCTGTTGAAGATAATGTTATGGTAGCCTTCTTTTTGCTAGACCAGAAAATGGGGCCACCACCAAACATGAATACATATCTAGAATTAGACTTCCAATCAATAGAATCAACCGCCCAATTGGAATCTGTGTATCTAACCAGGTCTAGCTCGGAGTCTACAGTGTAGTGAATGTCGTAGGTCCCGGTTCCCTGAATATACTAGAGGATCCTCTTGGCTGCTTTCCAATGAATATCATGAGCCTATTGCATGTATCTTGATACATCATTAACGGCATAATATATATCAGGCCGAGAATGTTTCAAGTACAACAAGCTACCAATCAGTGGTCAATAGATAGTGCAGTCCATGGGAGGTGTGCTTTTTCCTTCTTCAAGGCTGATCCCTGAAAGGAAAGGGAATTTTTTAGGCCTACATTAATCCATGTTAAACATTACTAATAGGTATGATTTGTATTTGGACTGAGTGACCATTATCCCATCATAATTTTGCTCAATTTCGTGCCCCAAAAATTGTTTTAGAAGCCCCAAATCGCTCATTTCAAAGGCATTGTGGAGAGCACTTTTGATGGATGAAATGGAAGCAACTGTGCTACCTGTGATCAGTAAGTATTCAAAATATAAAACAATAATAATTAAATGACTATAAAACTACTTTATATACACATTTGGATCTGATCTACACCTTTGGAAGTTTTGCGAGAGAAGGAAGGCATCCATCTTGGAATACCACTCTCTTGGGGTCTGTTTTAACCCATATAGTGACTTCTTTAGCTTGCAAAACAAAGATGGATCAGATATGTAGCCCTCAAGCTGCTTCATGTATATCTCCTCATTAATATATCCATGCATAAAGGCTGACTTAACATCCATAGGATGCACTTCCTAGTGCTTAGATGCCGAAATTGCCAAAACTAAGCGGATGGAGTCCATTTTTGCAACCGGTGCAAAGGTCTCATGGTAGTCCACACCTTGGACCTGAGAGAAAACTTTTTCCACCAGAATTGCCTTATATTTGTAGGTGCTTGCATCAGCAGCAACCTTGGTCTGAAACACCCACTTTCATTGAACCAATTTCCTTCCCAGAGGAAGAGAAACTAGCTCCCAAGTAGTGTTTTTCTGAACATAATTCATCTCTTCATCCATGGCCAACTTTCCATATAGGATCTTTCCGAGAATGGTAGTAGGATTTTGGGTATGAACTAATCATCAAATAACAAGTTTCATACAGAAAATTATCAGTACAAGAGATTTCAATACCTGCTCTTTATAAATTAGACTGGGTTCTCCTTGGATCATTCGGATTTCCAATGTTATCTCCTGCAGAGGAGAGTTTCTGTCGGGCCCATGTGGGAAGATGATTTTGTACTTAAAGTTCTGATTCAGCATCTGATGTTTTCTACACACTGATATCAGAAATTAGAGGATCCAAATCAGGGTCATCACCCCCAATTTCATCATCCAAATATTCAGTAGAATAGGAAGGAAATTCAGCAGTCTTCTCCTTCACTAGTTCCACCTCCTGAAGAGGCTCATCGAACTTGACACTTCTCTCGATGATGATCTATTTTTTTTTTATATCCAGTAGGTTGAAAACTTTTTATTCATCAGGATACCCAATAAATAGACATTCTATGCTTTGCGGTTGAAAATCCCTTCTTTTATCAAGTGGAATTTGGGCCCATGCAGTGGACCCAAACACCTGCAAGTTCGACACATCTAGCTTGTGTCTGAAGTATGCTTCGAAAGGGGTCTTCCCTTTCACAGATGAGTGTGGAACTATATTTTGAATGTATGCTGCAGCATGCATGGATTTATCCAACAAATTTGTAGCCAAATTATTTGATTCCAACATATAGGTGGTCATCTCCTTGAGAGACTGATTCTTCCTTTCCACTACACCGTTCTGCTGTGGAGTGTAGGGAATTGAATGTTGGACCTGAATACCACTTTGGGAACATATGTGTAGAAACTCATAACTGAAATACTCCCTGCCATTATCAGATCTCAAGATCTTGATCTTAAGCCTAGAGGCATTCTCGATCAAGGCCTTCACACTACTACATTTCGATCCAAAATCCGACGGTTACTTCCGACGGCACGTGGATTTTTTCTTTTAAACCTACCAAAAATCACAAAGTTAATTTTTTTTTTGTAAATGTGGCCACAATCATCGCTTAACCGACGGTTATTCTCATCACCGCCGGTTAAGCGACGGCGCGTGAAGCATGGAAATAATTTTTTTTTTTGACCATTTTTCTCATACTTCTTCTCTCACCGTCATACAGTTCGATACGGTTCAAAGGCAATATCAGTATACACTGCCAGAACGAGAAACGAAACCGGAGGGACATTTTACATGTGTTCATTTTAATGTAAATATATGTGTATATGCCACACAAATTCCATGATGGTTCATTAGCTATCCGGGGTTTGCAGTCTTTAGCCATCTTCTCTCCATTTTTCTCTTCGGTTATTGGTTTTTCAACTCAAAAATGCGGTTGAATTTGCTGGGGTTTTGAGGTTTTTGGAAGGTGTCCTTTCATGGTTGTGCTGTAAATTTTTTGGCAAGGTCCGACAGCCATGACGATTGGCAATTTGGTGGAGATTCTACAGCAGAACGATGGATTGGTGGATCTGTCCCAGCAGCTCCATGAAGCCGCGGTGCAGGAGGGTTGAAAGGGCTTGGTTGGGGTTCTGGCAGAGGGTGTCAAGGAGGTCGACCAAGGGACCAGGGGCTTCTTGCACCGGAGCAATTTGCAGCTTCGGGGGGTCTTGTTTGTTATGCAGGCCGTTGTTGTTGCTTGCTGCTCTCTGTGAGGTAAGTTTGTCTGCCCGAACTTCTAAATCATGGAAAAGTCTATTCCCTAAAATAGCAGGAGAAATATTGATTAGGATAAATATGGCTACCTTTTTTTTATAATAGGGGATTGCATTGTGCATATAATTGTAAACTACCAATGAGCAATATATGGAGACACCCGTTTGGGAGAGGTGAACATCTGTCCTCTGTATGAGGATTCAAACTTGTTAATTGTAGTTAAGGAGGTGATTAAAATATCTCATTTGCCACTCGCAAGTGAAAGATGCCCTCCTTTGGCAGTGCATCACACGATTACGTCTAGTCCTGTCTTTTCCAAGTTTTCCAGGTCCAAGCTTATGCTTGTCAATTTGTTCTGATATTTTTCCCAATATTTCCAATAAGTTTATTTCCACACCCTCAGCAATATATCGCCAAAGCGATATTTGCAACATCGAATTAAACACATTTGATAGGTTTGTGAATAGGATCCTTGTGCAGTGTGCACCCATCTAACTAAAGTACCAAATAGGAGGTTGCTTACTCATCAGCCAACTACAAGATGATTTTTCTTGCAAGTCAGGCAAATACATCCATATCTATAAACAGTATTTCATCAAGTCAAAAAATCATTATTAGAAATAGCACTCTACATAATGACAATCAGCTTGAAGACAGCAGTTTCTAGAGGATGAGTTGACAAACTAGGTAGCTAGACTTGGAACTCCAACAAAAACAATCAAATTAGCAGAGATAGAGCGCATGAATGTGAAGAGCTTATTCACTATAGGAAGGAATTTTTGAGGAGGGCCAGTATATCAACTCTTGACCAAATCTTAAATCAGCATTTTATGGAGATCCTAAAGCAGGCAAATTAGCCCCAATCCACAGTCAATGGTTGCTTTCTTATCAAACAAAAAATGACAGTGTTTGCATGCAGGAATGTCTACACCAAGAATAGTGCATCTTATCAGGACAAAAGCAGAATCAAATCTAACTTTTTGTGGAAGACCAATAGCTGCTGAAGGGAGTCAAATTTAGCATACATCATGCTAATTAAGCATGATAAGTGTGCTTCAGCTTGTGGAGGTTAAAACTTGATTTTATGCTGCTATTAACACTAGAAAGGGGCACTGTTCTTATGCCAATAACATCCCTGGTCAGCATGATGAGAACGATGTTTCCTGTGCCTAATTTCAGCATCAAGATATGAGATGGAGGGTGTTGCTTGTGCCTTGAAAGTTGAAGATTATGTTATGACAATGTTTGCATTAAGGATTGTCTACACCAAGAATAGCACATCATATCAGGGCAAAAGCGGAAACAAATCTGACTTTTCATGGAAAGCAAGTAGCTGATGAGGGGGAGTGAAATTTAGCATGCATCATGCTAAAAAAGGCATGATAAGGGTGCTGTAGTTCTGGAGGTTAAATATTATTTTTATCTTGCTGATAATACTAGAAAGTTCAAAGGGGTGTCGTTCTCGTGCCAAAAACATCCCTGATCAGCATGGTGAGAATGTTCTTTCCTTAGCCTAATTTCAGCATAACGACAAGATATGGATGCCATTGCTTGTGGCTTGAATAGTATGCTATGTAAGGGGCCTCTTCTATTTTCAAAAAGGCATATTGCAGCTACAATTGGATGAGATCATGAGGATTGATATTTCTAGAAAAGCAAGTTGCTGATATTTTTAGATGTCAAAATTTTGGAAAAGCACTGAAGACTTTCATGAAGCACGAGCATAAATGCATGTTAAGGGAAGAGAATCAGATTAGAATCAGATTATCGATGCATCTTTTCCCTTCTTCTCTCTCTCATGTATGCTTCCCTTCCATCCTTCTAAGCTTCAGGTCGTTCAAAATCTCAATGCTTTATTGCAAGAAAATAGCATTTTTTTGTGGAAGTCAGTGATCCCTATTCCTCTAACATAAATATAACCCTAGCTTCACTCCACAAAAATGTTTGTTCTACTGAGATGAATCCCAGAGAAAATAGAATAAGTAACAGCATAGCTCGCTTGCAAGACCTTGGCAGCATTACAAAAATCTACAATATTAGCCAATCTTCATTGGCCCAATAATTTGGAAGAGTTTTTTTCCTTGATCCTAGCTCATCTTCCTCATGGCCAAAAAAAAATTCCTTTCTTTGCTTCGATTCTAGCCACCATTTAGTTTCAATCATCCACTGTAGAGACGATGAACCTAAAGGGAATGCCCAGTAACTCCATCTATGCGAGATTCAACGGAAATCATAATTGAATGGACCGGAGATGGTGAAAAGTGAGAAAAAATATACAAAGATCCTAATATGTCAAGGAGAAAGACATAAGGAACTTACTCATAAAAAGTTAAAAGTTAAAAGTTTTAATTGAACCCATATGTTTTCTGTTCAAGTGTACCTACAGGCCCATCTCTTGAATCAGTAGGGATGGTTTCTACTCTTGCAACAACTCTAGTTTAAAGTTCAGGGTTTAATTATTTCTGATTGAAGTTCCTCTAAATATCTGTTATGTTTGAGAAGATGGCCAGACTGTAGACATTCAGGAATGAATGTGGCTAAAGAAATGAGATAAATGTACAGCAAATAGAAAAGCATGCATGTAATTTATTTGAACTGTGGAAAGCTTCAGGAATATAGTTGAT
>LPNX010068597.1:309719-323269 GCA_001517045.1 Pseudotsuga menziesii | reverse complement strand
AGCCTGAATTATTTCAAAATTTACACTTTTCTTATGTGTTCTGTTGTGCAAATGTGTGATATTGCCCTATGGATAACAGATTAAAAGATGTTCGATGAAATGTTACAGGTATGGCATTGCTTGTCAAGGCAGCCAATTAAGGAAGTCTTCACAGACTAACTTCAATACAGATAAAATCTTTAGGCCCTGATTAATACTCACTCACCATGGGTATCCACAAAAGCTTCAAATGTTGTATTTTAGCAATAGCATTTGGTTCTTGAGGTTTAAGTTCTGTTTGTCTCCCTTCTGGTCTTTTTAAGTGGACCGTTTATTCTTGATTGTAGCAAGCAATGCGTTATACAAACCGATCAGTTCCTATTCAGCTCTCACAGAAAATATATTTTGGACGCTTGGCTTTATTGGAGAAGTGGTGATAGATAAGAGAAGAAGTCACTAGTATTGTATGGGTCATAAAATCTGAGATGGGATTTTATTATAGAAATTGTCTCCTTCGACATCTACAATCCTAGACATGTTGACAGATTAAAGTTTAACTAAAACTATTTTACGGGGCCATATGGGTAGTCATCTTTAGATTTAGTCTGAATGCCTGTTGTACTGTCTTGCTGCAGTAATTTGCCTTAATTTGCTGGTTGCATAAGCTGGCGACGGCTGCAACTATTTTTTTTTTTTTAAATTTCACCCACCGTCGATATAGCGACGCTAGTCCGTGGATATAGCGACGGGAAGTCCGTGGATATAGCGACGGCCGTCCGTGGATATAGCGACGGGAAGTTCGTGGATATAGCGACGGCAGTCCGTGGATATAGCGACGGCAGTTCGTGGATATAGCGACGGAAGTGCGTGGCTATAGCGAGGGCTTGGATCTCCATTTTTTAAAAACCTTTATACAGAGCGTGGCTATAGCGACGGAAAGGGTCGTCGCTCTTGCGACGCAAATTAGGGGTCGTCGCTATTGCGACGAAATAGTTGCCACGGAACAAAAAGCACTTAGACGTGGCAATATCCACGCTTTTCCGTGGATATTGCCACGTTTTTTCCGTGGCAAAATTGATCACATGTACTAGTGATTGCCAGAAGAGATTCTGAGATTACCTCTGAAAAGGGAATTGGATTTCACCATTGAACTAGTACCGGGTGCAGTACCTAGTTCAAAAGCCCCGTATCGAATGAATATACTCGAAATTAATAAATTAAAATCTCAATTAAAAGAATTAATTGAAAAAAATTATATTCGACCAAGCGTGTCTCTCTGGGGGGCACCTGTCATCTTCGTCAAGAAGAAGGACGGAACTATGTGACTTTGCATAGATTACTGTCAGTTAAACAAGATGACCATCAAAAATCGATATCCGTTGCCCCGCATAGATGATCTGTTTGATGAACTACGAGTTACCACGGTGTTTTCAAAAATAGATTTAAGGTCTGGATATCATCAAGTAAGGATTAAATATGGAGACATCTTTAAGACGGTTTTCAAAACTAGATATGGTCATTATGAATTTGTCGTAATGCCATTTGGGCTTACTAATGCCCCAACTATCTTCATGTGTTTAATGAATAATGTTATGCATAAGTATTTAGATAAGTTTGTAGTCGTGTTTATCGACGACATTCTAATCTATTCAAAAACTGAAGAAGAACATAAAGAACATCTAAAAATTGTTTTGCAAGAGTTGTGAGAACATCAACTCTTCGCAAAGTTTAGTAAATGTGATTTCTTCAAGGATAAGATTCAGTATTTAGGTCACATAGTGACTAAGGAAGGAATTTTTGTAGATCCTAAAAAGATAAGGGCAATCAAACATTGGCCGGTTCCTAAGGATGTCACAGATGTTTGATCTTTCATAGGCATTACCAGTTACTACCGGAGGTTCATTGAAGGTTTTTCAAGGATAGAAAATCCGATAACTTCCTAGCCGAAGAAAGGAAAGAAGTTCGACTGGAATTAGAAATGTGAAGAAAGCTTTAAAAAGTTAAAAACTTTATTAACCAGCACACATATTTTAAGAATAGCAGATCCTAATAAAGAATTTGTGGTGTGCACTGACGCCTGTAATGATGGCTTAGGCGGTGTTCTGACTCAAGAAGGGCATGTTATTGCCTATGAGTCTAGAAAGTTAAAAGTTCACGAAAATAATTATGCAACATATGATCTAGAACTAGCAGTTATAATCCACGCTTTAAAGATGTGGCGACATGACCTAATTGGCAAAAAAATTGTTTTAATGACTGATAATAAAGGATTGAAGTATCTTTTAGATCAGCCTAATCTAAATGCCAGACAAGCTAGGAGGTTAGCTTTCTTAACCGAGTATGATTTCGAAATTCAGCATATAAAAGGTAAAGAAACTAAAGTTGTTGATGCATTAAGCAGGAATGCAAGGCTGAATTTTGCAGCAACTATCAGCACCTATGTTTCAGACTTAGATGAACAACTTAAAGAAGGAATAGAACGAGATGAAATTTACCAGAATTTGCAAGCCAAAGTTAAATAAAATCCAACAAAAAACTTAATTAAGGGTTACAGTTTAAACGAAAAAGAATTTTTACTGTACAAAGATAGACTGTATGTACCTAATGTACTTAAAGTCAAGCTGTTAATTCTGGATGAAATTCATAAAACACCATATTCAGATCATCCAGGTTATCAAAAGACTATCACCATGTTAAGAAAAGAGTATTTCTGGCCAAATATGAAAACTGAAGTAGCAGAATATATTGCTAGGTATTTGGAATGTCAACAAGTAAAAACTGAACATCAACACCCAGCTAGTTTGCTTCATCCATTACCCATCCCCTGCTGGAAATGAGAGATAATTAGTCTAGATTTTATTACTGGGATGCCTAGAAATCAAAATTAGAATGATTATATCATGATAGTAGTTGATAAGTTAAGCAAAGCAGCTCACTTTATACCTGTTAAAACTACTTTTAAAGCTGCCAACATAGCTGATATTTTTCTAAAACAAATTTTCCGCTTGCATGGAGTACCAAAAGTCATAATCTCAGATAGATATCCTAAGTTTACAAGAAACTTTTGGAAGTCTTTGTTTAAAGGGTTAAATACTACATTAAATTTCAGTACTTCTTTCCATCCTCAAAAAGATGGACAAACTGAAAGGGTAAACCAAGTACTAGAAGATTTATTAAGAATGTATGTGAAAGACCAGCCAGGTAAATGGGAGGATTATTTACATCTGGTAGAATTTGCTTATAATAATTATTACCAGACATCAACCAGATTTAGTCCTTTTGAAATTTTATATGGACGAAAATGTAATACTCCTATCTCTTGGAGTAATCGAGTAGATCGATTGGTATTAGGTCCGGAACTGTTAAAAGAGATGGAAGAAATTGTAAAACAAGTGCAGGGAAATCTGAAAGTGGCACAAGATTGGCAAAAAAGTCAAGTAGACTTAAAAATAACTCCAAAGGAGTTTCAGGTAGGTGAACATGTGTTCATCAAGGTACAGCCCAAAAAGAGCTCTCTGAGATTGGGGAGTTGCGCAAAATTGGCACCTCGTTACTGTGGCCAATTTGAAATTTTGTCTAGGATTGGAAAAGTAGCTTATCAATTAGCATTACCAGCTAATTTAAGAGTACATAATGTTTTTCAAATTTTCATTTTAAAGAAATATGTTCATGATGCTACTCTTGTTGTTAACTGGAATGATGTACAGGTGGAACCAGAAGGGGATTTTCTGGTGGAACCAGACTGTATCCTCGGGAGGAGGGAGATTACACTTCGGAACCGCACCATTGGACAGGTAAAGGTGCAATGAAAGCACCTTAGTCCAGAGCAAGCCACCTGGGAATTGGAAAGTAAAATGCGAGATGCATATCCAATTTTGTTCCGGGGGAATTTTGAGGATGAAGAATAAATAACATCAAGGACGATGTTATATTCTAAGGGGGTGTGTATGTCACATGCCCCAATTTTGCAAAATAATATTATCTTATTTGATTTTATTCCAAGACATTATGTTAGATTTTATGTTAAAGTTGTAACTGATGAATCAGCAAAGTCAAGGATGTTGAATGTAATTATGAATATTTTAATTATAAATAAATAAAAAGTGGAGACAACAGCTTGGGAGAGTTGTTAAAAGAGTGTTTACTGGTGAAGTTGGTGGAGGAGACTGGGTGGAGAGAAAATGGACAAGTGGCAGCATCCTCAAACACTTCCAATGTTGTAGGTGGCAACCTCCCTACATTTGGGGTCATGATTCCACAAGAAAGTGGGATCAGAGCAGGTGGTTCAATTAATGACAACTAACCCAAAAAGACCTAGGAAATCTTAATAAAAATGCCCATTGAAGAGAGCTGAGGCTGCTCATTCCAAGAGGAGAATCATTTAGGTGAATGTACTTCAAGGATTTCACTAGGAAGGGAATTTCTGGAAAGTGTTTGAGGGGTAAACTGCAAAGAATGATCTAGTACAGCTATTCAGCCGAAGGATCTTGTTGCTGAGTGCAGAGTTAGTACTGAGTCATTGGAACAGTATTTTGTTGCTTGCTCCACCCAGTTCTAGCTAAGGAGACTAAGAACAGGCTCAGGGGTCCTGAGAAGATGTTGTTTGAGCGCTCTCCAGGAGTTGGTAGGGAGGAACAGCCTCTCAACGTTGTTGTCATCTAGCTTTAAAAACAGGTTCTACTATCTTTTATTTGCTGTGTTAAAGTTTATTTCTGAGAATGAATGAATAATGTAAGATTTATATGTTATGTAATGAACTGTTAGAATATATAATCTTTTAGTTGTTGAATGTTGAAACTGTAATTGAATGAGATAATCCTACCTGTGTTTTTCCCCATCTGGATAAACCAAATCGTACTCTAGCACCGGTAGTGTGTTTAAGATAAATGAAGATATGATAGAAATCTGGATTGATTAGAATTATTTTGTATTTCAGAATATCAGAGTAATTTATTTCTGTATATAGATGTTTTCTGGAAAGGATACTATTCTGTCTAATTAAGTTATGGTTTAAAAACCAGACTAATGTATTAGGAATGCTAGCAAAGAAGTATACATAATACTTTTCAAAACAGCAAGTTTATTTCTTTTAATATGTTGATTATTGTAAATAGGTTATTTATCTTATTCAGAACTGTATTTCTGCAAAATGAAACTACTAACATGCCACATAGGAAAAAGATTTAACTTAGATAAACACTCATTGATTTCAATGAAGAAAGAACCAAGTTATTTTTACAAAGGTATTTCATTGTACATACTGCTTAACTATGTCTACAAATGATTCATATTTCAAGCAAGATAATTCTAGTATAGTCTTTTTATAAATAAATTAAGAACGGCAAGTATAAAAATGTAACAAAGAAATAATAACAAAACCTATTTAAGTACTTATCAAATAAACTGAATACAATGTTAAATAATATTTAATAAATATTATTTATATATGAAGAATTTCATTTAATTAAATTAAACAAAAATTAATTATAAAAGAATGTACAGAGTCGAAACCCTCATAATATTAAACATTATAACATTATAATTTATAGCATAAACGTTGCAATTTATAGTAATAACAATATAATCAAATAAGCACTAATCCAAAGATTGGATTATTTAGTTTTCTAAAAACATCAACTATAAAATATTATTACAGTCCTATAAGGACAGAGAAGAAAATAACAATGAAAGTATAACCACTTCATACCTGTCACAAACAATTAATTAACATGTATTATTAAACTAACCTACAGAATAATTTAAGAAATTATTTATACACAGGTTACTAACAAGAATTTAAACTTGCTCGAATAAGCGAGCTTAATAACATAGAAAGAAATAGCAGAACAGACAATAATAATATATTTTACTGGAATATAATTTAAACAGTAAAAATATCTTTACACATTCGAAATAGGGTGAAACCCTAGTGCACAAGTTACATTTAGAACATCAAAATAACCGAGTTTGAGCTTAAGACAAATACATCTCTTCACTTAAAGATAATTAGAGGGAGGCTTGACAGGTCGCATACTTTTCTTTGCATAACTATACACATAACCAGTAAAACAAAAATTTACAAGTCACGGCATAAGCCGGAAACCTTGCTAGCAGCAAGGGTTTGGTAAACAAACTAAACAAGTTAACCAAGAAACAATAAACCACAAGGGTTATTTGCAGGCCACGGCGACCAACCGAAACTGTTCCATAAAGAACTGCACATGTATGAACTGACATGGGTTGACCAAAGCTTATCCGTAAGCAGGAAGCCGACCCCATGCATTTGCACTAGCTGCGAAGAAAGATGTAACTGTCACCTGCAAGACAACCCACAAATGTTAATATCATTGCATTATATCACAATTGAGCTAAGAACAATTTTTAAAATTTGTTAAAAGAATTTTATTTACTTGAGAGTAAAGGTAATGTAGCCACCAACGAACAGGAGTGCCGCCACCAGCAAGACAAAAACCAAACCCTTCATCTCTCATGTGACAGAGACGGGTTTAACGAGTGCAACCACTGCTAGCAGCAGCAAGGAGAAGGGAGCAACAACCAAGCAAGAAGCGGACAGTAGAGCTCAAAACTGTCACAAACCGAAGCATAAGAACATGCTCTCACAAACCCTGTGACAGACCAAGCCGTAAGATAAAGTCACAGTTCTAAATAAATTAATGCGAGGATAAAACTCACAGCCCTCTAAAACATTCCCAACAAGCAAGTCGTGGAGGAGCGAAACTAAGAAAAACTACACACAATCCAAGCTGTAAGCAAAATGTCACGGTTCTCCTCAAACCATTGCAGGGTGAACTCACGGTGCAGACAAGGAGCGAGGACGATGAAGGAGGACTGAACAACATAACCAGGACGCAGAGCTCTTAGTCATTCACAGTAAGGTAAGCATGGCGGCCATGGAGCAGTTGCAGAGTGGCCTAAAGGCCCGAAAACAATGGAGAAGAATGAGAATGAGTAGGGTTCATAAACCCTTATACTACCCACACTTAGCCAAAGAAGAACCATGTGGACACACAAATAAATCAACCATGCAGTGGGTAATTCGTATATTTCTTGCATGCAAATCAATTTCCAATTATTGAAACATAATGTAAACACAATCATATAGTGTGGCAATCATTTTATAAAGGTTCCATGTTATACTGAAGTCAACCAACGATTGCATGGTATAAACTATGAACGCATATTCCTTAAACTATCTAATCAATTGCCAATATTAATTTATAGTCGTGGTATGGTTTGGAACGAGGACGAATTCAAAGACTTGTTTTATACACAACCATGCCCTTAGTATCATCGTTGGAGTGGTCTAAAGCCACATCCATTAACCATTGCAAAATTATAACATAAACTTTATAATTCAACGTTATTTTATATCAAGCTTTTGGTTGACCATGAGATCAACGAATCTCATAAACCATATTCATGCCAATAGTTGCGTTGTCGCTCTGTAATAGTAATGTTGTTTTTTTATAAACTCACATAAGGGTTTTTGTGTTATAAACGCACAAATTGAAAAAATGGTTCTGGAAATGTCGTTTTGGTTATAAACTTTGTAGCTTGTTTTTCCAGAAGCATTTAAATCTGTGAGGCCATTCATGCATAGTATAGTGGTTAACTTGATGTTGAGGCCGAAGGGCCATTTCTCTGTTCAAATCAATTATTTCTACCGACAAGATCTGATAAACTAAAATAGTGGAATGCTTTTCAGAATGCACCGTAAGGATTTTATACTAGTAGGAGATGGCTGTACGAGTTCAAGTTTATAAATTTGTTTTATTGTTTATTTGTTTTTTATAAAATTAATATAACGGTCATTGGCTTGCAATCCACGTGTCCAATTAGAACTCAAGCCACGTCAGCTAGGGATGCAACACGTATCCTGCGACTTCGCCTTGGAGAGATTCGAACTCGAAACCCATGTCTCCTGCGACTTCGCCTCGGAGGGATTCGAACTGGAGACCCCCTAAGAAGACTTAAAGAACGTTCATGACGTCTTCCCATCTGTGCGCTCTCGGAGAACGTGTTCATTGTCGCCTTCTCCTCACAGGTCTTGCTTCTGTGGGTTCTAGTAAAATGAAGAAATCTTATTCCCATATTGGCAACGATGAACTCATCGCTGCTATCGCGACTGAAAAGTCGAAAATGAGGGTTCAGAATAAGGACAGGGGTAGGGCGAACGACAAGCTTGACTCGCTGTCTCACGATGATTTTTTGACGGATTTGAGTACTTTTCATTGAAAGGTCATCTGAAGAAGCTCAAAAAAGATCTCAGTAAGAGCATAAAGTGAACCGAGATGTAAAGGATTTGGTCAAGTGGGTGAAGCAGGCTTCGGCCGGGATGGACGATAGGGTTTTTAGATGACCCGCTG
Source organism: Pseudotsuga menziesii (assembly GCA_001517045.1). Lineage (NCBI taxonomy): Eukaryota > Viridiplantae > Streptophyta > Pinopsida > Pinales > Pinaceae > Pseudotsuga > Pseudotsuga menziesii. The sequence goes on along the minus strand of LPNX010068597.1, from coordinate 314,903 downwards.
TCTGATGAAAAAGAATTCAAGTAAGAACAAGTAAATACTATTCACAAGAAAGGTGGGAAGAATAGTTTGTTATGTTGAACCTTGTGGATTTTGGTTCTGTCGATTAGTTTTCGCTTTGAAAATGGCCATAAAGATACGTAATGGTATGATAATGAATATACATAATGGAATGATAAGCACGAAATTAAATTTTGGGTAAATGTTTCTGAGGAAGATGTTTTTATTATGGGGATTCATGTAAAGATTATTTGAGGCAAATCTTTCAAATGCCTTTAGTTCCTTTTTATATTCCCCTGATTGATGTAAAGACTATATGATCTTTTTATTACGGAGATTCATGTAAAGATTATGTGAGGAAAATATTTCAAATGCTTTTAGATCCATTTTATATTATGGGGATGGATGTAAAGATTATATGAGGAAAATCTTTCCAATGACTTTAGGTTTTTTTTCAGAGGAAAAAATACCAGTCTTTGTTATTCAATTGAATCAAAAGACATCATTTACATATCAATATGATCACTGATAAACAAGTCCATCTCAAGCATGAAATAGTGACATATGGAGAGCATCAAAACAAGAAAAAAAGTCTGATCGTAGCAGACTTTCCTCATCATCCCTGAATAAATCAGGTCAGAAATACTGATAATAATCTGAAGTGAACTTTAAACAGACATTTCAGAGCAAAAACAGGCTAGCAGAGTCGACTCTAACAGAACAACAAGAGATACATCCTCAACTGCTGGAACATAAGCTGAATAATAAAGAATCAGCTACTATTAAAATAGATCAAGACTACCTTGGTTAATAACCAAACCATCCAATGTTTCTGAAAAAGAAACAAATCCCATATCCAAATGTAAAGTTTTTTTTTAAAGTTCATGTGCCAGCGAATTATGCTCACGAAAAGTATGTTTAAAGATCATTGGAGGGGCCAAATGAATCATATATCTTATATCGGAACACCAATGCATCAGAGATGGAACATCAAGTGCTGAAATTCTGTTGAGCCAAGAAATAATAACCAAGGAATCACCATAAATCAACTGCAACAGAATTCCCATCCATAATCCGACTCTTAGAAGAGCCCAAATTGCCAATAATTCCTCTCTAGTATTCGTGCTACTTCCACATCCCATAGAAAAACTGTAGAAGTGAGAGTCATTGATAAAAATCACAAAACCGGCACCTCCAATATTTTTCGCAGAAGCTCCATCAAAGTATCCACAAGGAAAGCTTTTTAATGGAGCAGGACCAGGAGTACGGGATTTATGAGAAATAATCGGCACTGGGTAAGAGTTGGTCAATCCTTCAATCCTGGAAATGAGAGCTAGGAAGGATGGCTTCTTGTTTTCAAATAAGCAATGATTCCGAAGAAGCCAGGTTCCCCAGAGGATGAACAACGGAATGTATCTGAAGGGAGCAGAACGCGCTGTAGAGGAGAACCATTGGTCCAAAAAGGAATGGACAGAGTTAAAAACTGGGAAAGAGCACTTGAATTTAACCGCATAGTCATTTGATTGATTATGACACGGTTTCCTTCCTCTCCACACTATCAAATAATTTCCTTCCCACATGGCACACCCAGACATACTTATTCTTAATGCTTATTTACTGATGCTCATTGGAATGTCCAAAATGCTTAGATTTGAGAAGTGAGGAGGTTCACTATTAGGTGTTGTTTTATTGTTTGCTTTGACCATAGACTTTTCAGAAATATCCAAAACGACAACAACAATTTGATTTTATTTATTTATGAAAACATACCTTATTTTACTAAATTCAAATTTTTATAATCTCTCTAATTATAAACGTATATTCTTAATTATTTATAATTGTTTTGTTTCAAACTAAAAATTTCTATATCAAGGACCTTGACCATTTATAAGATCATAAGTCAACTTTAACTTATTATTCAAAACTAAAATTAATTATTAAAAAGAGTCATTTAACTTTAAGTAATTTAATTAAATTTATATTATGATTTTTTTTAAACTCCAATAGATTTTATTCAACACATTTTAATGGAGTGAGCTAAACTCTAGACCATTTGCATCTTTGTGGGCAAAATTTGACGGAATGGGGGGAGGGATTTTTTGCTGAAATTACGATTTTGGTTGCAAAAATGGATTCAACACCCCTCCATAACTGTTGGGGCACCCAGATTATGCAATTTCAACAAACTGAAACTACATTTTGAACAATTCTTGCGGGATTTTAATCAAATTTTTTGCCGAAAAAATGGCGCAAACGGTCTAAAGTTTAGCTCAATCACATTTTATTTGAATACTTTAGCCACCAAATTTTTATACAGACACATTTTAATTCATTAAAGTTTCACTCACCGCCCAAGAACTTGACGCCACAAATAATATTCAATTATATTTCGTGATTGACGCCATATTCCCTCTACATTGATTGCAAAGGCAAAGGTAGGCATGTAGCTCGAGATCAATTCCGAAAAAGCCACTCATTGGAAAGGAGGTAAGAGGATTCGATACTTGATCCATCTGTCTGTTGAGTAATTCTTGTGCATTTGATTTAATTGATTGATTCTTGAGAAATCCAAAGTATCAGAGCTTCGCAAAATTTTATTGACTCGAACGTTCATTCAGTGATAGTCATTTTCGTTGTGTTCGTCGGGCACAAATCTTTTGTTTATTTTAGGTTTTTGTAGTAAAATTATTGTATGGTAGATATGATCTTTGAAGTGCAATGGAGCGGCAAGGGATCGTTGCTTTCGGTATTTTGATTTAATAGAGAAATTCATTTTTCTTATAACCTCATTGTATCTTTTACGTGTGCCTTTTAACCTAACCTTTCACCTGCATGTTAGTCATGGTTAACTATATGCACTTTAATCTGATTCACAGATCTGGATTTCCCCAGGATAGAAGAGTTATTGATCTTAGGACCCCATGTTTATTTTGTTTATAAAATTTGATATAATTATCATAGCAAGATTGGGTTCTCATATTTAAAATTAAACGCAATCTTAGTCGTTTTAATGATGTCTCATGTGTAGAGTTAATTTTTGTTTCCTGCAAATTCTGGCCATTAATTTGTTTGAAATCCTTCTTACACACCTGTCATCGCTTGACAAACTATTTAAAAAATGAGATAAAGTTGAAGGAGAGGTGTTCCATAGTGGCTTGGAAGGTCCATGTTGTACTTATGAATTAGGCCACTGGATATTCAAGTAATAGGTTGCCCACTAGGTAATGGCTTTGGTTGTGGTAGAAATTAGAATATACTTGTTTGATTGGATTTTCTTCATTAGGTTCAAATCATTGGGTGTACACACGTGGATCTTTGATTGGGGATCTTTGATTTGATGTATATATCAAGATCTTTTCATTTTGAGCTGGTAAAGGTGTTTGACAAAAAGGAGACTATTCAAAAGATGCTAGCAGCGCTAATGGAACACATGATGACTCATTACCGGCTTCCAATCAAGTCACATGTGGGTCGGTTATCTACTCATGAAGGAATGTAGGGCTTCCACAATTCCTAGAATAATCGAAGCTACCCCAACTGTTGTCAAATACTGGATATGAAAACTACCACCGATGTAATTTGTGTGTGGACATCGAGTTACCCAAAGGTCGATTCCTCTACATATTAGCATGCAAATGGATGGCCGCTCCAAGCTCTGTCATGAATCAACTTCTCAATCACACACAAAAAAAAATGTTTGGCTTCTCCACCAAAATCACAAGTTCTATCAGTCTATCAACAAGGAAATCGGGTTCACAATTTTGTCTTTTATTTCGCTACCAACTATATGTGGGTCGTGAGCTCTGGTGAGATTTTTAACTTCAACTGCCAACTTCATTGAACCCCAAGATTAGCTGTTTTAAAATAATCGTGGCATGATTTTGGTGTGGGTGTTGTTCAGTGTCAATGCACAACGATTATGAGAAGTGATTGATGGTGACAAAAACTTTCACAATTAGTTTCCAAATAATATGGGATAATCAACTACTCCTGAACTCCAACTTGAAATGGTTTCTCAACCATAAAATTTTCATGCTAGCTATTCCAAACTTCACGACTCGGGTGACAATGAATAGATATGGGCAATCCAACAAAACGTGTGGAATATGGTAGTTGAACACTGTATGTTTCTAAATTCCAAGCTACAACAAAATATATTAAAACACGTGGAATATGGTAAGTGAACACTGTATGTTTCTAAATTCCAAGCTACAACAAAATATATCACCAGCTACCTGCAAAATATTCTCCAAAGCTCCACTTTCCTATGAAGCTACCACAAGCGACTGTCAATCAACAAAAACGTGGAATTTCATTTTGCAATTGGTTGTTATGGGTCCAAATTCCTCATTAAGAAGTGTGCTAAAGTGGCAATTGTTGATGCAGTTGAGCACATGGTAGATGGATTGGTGGCTTTACAGCTGATAAGGGGCCACAAGGCTTGGAGTATTGATCGTTGATATATGCAAAAGACAGTTATTTAACCAATTGAGAGATCGCAACCATTATTTACCGCCTATGGAATTTTAAAACTAAGTTTTTTTCCCTTCATTTCTAATCCTCTCGGGTTTGATTGCAATGACTTCATAGATGGGGGGTCCCTATCATACTGATCTATGTAATGATTTAATGAATAGAAAGACCAATGCCCCAAACTATGGTACTGGCATCATTATTTGCACATTTTAAGAAAGCAACTCCTTGAAATCCCTTTCTAGAGATGCAATAACAGTCTTCAGTACTCCTTGTGAAACTTGATCTACAAGATTAGTTACTACCTCATCTGCATGCAACGTCTTCAATTTCATTTAGACCCTACATATTCCTCTTCAACAAATCCTTCTAGATCTTCTTGCTCAACATTGGAATCAATGACTTCATCCTCTAAATCAACAGGAGGTACTTCATCTGGCTATTCATCATTGCTTGTTGATATGTTGAAATATGATCTAAAAACAAAGTGGACTGAATTTGAGGCTGTTGCTTGGGAACATGGATCCTTATTGATATTACTCACAAGTCGAGTATGGGCTTTTGAAGGGAGAGCCTTCCAACAAATAACTTGGGCAAACATGTGACCACCGTAGAAATATATTTAAAATGCTAGCGTTGATCCCCTTCATCTTCTTTATATCTAAAAGTTTTGAAACAAATATTTAATGTGATTGGCAGAGTCTGTGTACACCC
>LPNX010068597.1:260035-309603 GCA_001517045.1 Pseudotsuga menziesii | reverse complement strand
TATATATATATATATATATATATATATATATGATTAAAGTCTAGTAATAAAAACTTTAGTTTATAGGATCTTAAAAGGGGTATTACTTGGTTTGCTTTAAAATTTTGTTAGTGTGCTCAAAAAAAATTGTATTTGTTAGTTTCATCTATCAAAGCTTATGACTCCGAGGGCCTCCACATTCTATCGTGATGGTTTTGGGATTCGCAAGGAGGGAAGGGCACCATGCCTTTGCCTTTACGCATAGTGAAGAGAAAAGGTACAAAGAAATTCAATGGAATTGTCACATCTATCAAAACGTGTGCCCCCTTAGCTACAATATGTGCACGAAAGGGGGTTGGCTTCTGCATCCATTACGTCATGAAAAATGGACAACAAGCTACTAATGGACATCCTGACTATATGCTATCGATATTCAATACGAAGATTGACTTGGGATTTTAAAAACTTGAAACAAAATATTTTCTTCTCCTGTCAACCTTATTTTTCCATTCAATGATCTTCAACACATGAGATTATAAGAGGACCCACACGAATGGTTGACAGGAAAAATGGTGTCGCTTGTGCAAATTTTGATGTCTCACATAGTTCAAGTTTCAATTTCAAAGGTATAGTCTTTCCACGTCCAGGTTAAGTCTCAGTTTCAAGGTATAATTCCTCCACATCCAAGGGTTTTGAGGTTCTCTAAAGCTACCTAAAACATGGAAAACTCCTTTAACTATGCCCCTTGGATTTTTGAACTTTTCTTCTTTGTAACATTCTGTTGGCATTCAAAGGATCGAGGCGAAAAAATTGACTTATTCACCGAATGTTTTCAAATTTAAAAACTTTATGTACAAAATCCTTTTGGAGGAAACTTATTTTCACTTTTGTGGCGATTTAGAAGTTTGATGTAACTTATTTTCACTTATTTTCCTAGACTTGCTTTCATCACATAAACTTATATTATCTACACACAACTTTCTCTCATTTTTTAAACATATCGAAGTTCTCTTCGGTGTTTCATTTCCCCCACTTTGAGGGTATGCTAGTTATATATGATTATGAAATCAAATGTTATCTTAAATTATGTAAAATATAAACTTAATAGTAATATTAAAATATATTTATTTTAATATATAAAAATATATTTTAATATATTTAAATGTTGATTAATTTAAAATTAATTTAGATATAAATTTTCAATTATATATGATTATCAAATCAAATGTTATCTTTAAACTATGTAAAAGATAAACTTAATAGTAATATTAAAATATATCTATTTTAATTTAAGATGTACATAAAGACAAATACTCATATTTTATCCATTTATATGAAGAAAGACTATATTAAACAAATTTATAATAATAATTTTATAAAAAAAATTATTAACATTTAAATATAAATTATTTTCTATTTAATATTTCTTAATACTTCCTCCTAAAATCTAAATAAAATAATTTACTACAAATATTATCATAACAATAATAACACTTTGGTGTCAATTGAGTGTAGATTGGGCAGTTGGGAAGAATGTTGTTATACTCCCCACTTCGATTCAAATCTCACAATGTGACATGTTATGTAACCGAGGTTTCCTTGATTCTCAATGAATAATAGCAATCCTTATTTTCCATGTGAAAAAATAACACTTAGGTGCATTAGTTTAACCATATTATGTCTTGAACATGTTCTCATATTTTTTGTGAAAAGTGTTGGTAAGATTGTATATATTAGTTGATTGTATTGCACAATCTAAGTATTTGGGTGTTGAATGCATTTATATATTCAAAAATGCAATTCAAATAATAAGAAAATGTTATTTAACAAGACAAAACTCTTGTCAAGTTTCGGTTGAGCAAACGGTCAAGATAGGGTTTCGTTCTGCAAGGCAGCCCAAGATCAAAACCCATTGCTCCTGGGAGGCGGCACCAAAAGCCAGCCATGCTAAGGTTTGGTGAGGCCCAGGTCAGGTGCGATCCCCGGGTGATTTTGACGGCTTAAATGCCCCTGGGTTGTGGTTTCTCAGACCAAAGGCTGGCCGAACAAGTCAAAGGGCATTGTAGCAAACAAAACAAAAACAAGACAAAACTTGTTCCTAAATGTAAACATGTTTTATAAAAGAAATCAACATTTTATTTATAGTTATTACTCCAAGAGGCGCTTTCTCCATCCGAGTGTAGATGAGTGGATGAGATGTGTCACGTCTATCCCACCATGTCTATTTAAAAGGCTAAATATATAAAATAATAATAAAAATAAATACACGTTGCTTTCAAATTTAAATTCGGTAGATTGTAATATATATATATATATCTCACATCACTTGGGGTTGGTAGCAATGAACCATTGGTTAAGATTCACAAGTCAGGGCATCTAAGCCATCAAAGTCACCCAAGGATCACACCTAGCCTGGGCCACACCAACCCTTAGCATGGATGGATTTTTTGGTGTGTCATCCCAACTAGCTCACCCCTAGAGGGAATTGAACTTGGGTCGTTATGCTAACAAGACTCACACCTTAACCGAATGAGCTAGAGAGAATTAACTAAACGTAAAATACATTTATATAAATATGCATCCAATTTCTATCAAGGATACGGTGGTCTGTTGGTAGGGCTAGATGGATTTCATTCCATCCACCCAGGTTCAATTCAGTTGAGACATGTTTTGGCTTGGATGTACGGCAAGATTGCAAACTTAATTCCCGCTTAACACTAAATACAAAAAAAAATACTCAAACCAATATAAATGTGGTTTACAAAACCACAATACTTGATACCAAACGATTTGACTTACCTCACTTCTCTTAGTACAATTTTATTTATGTAAGCTAGCATAAAGTGACAGTTATGTCAGCTAGACTAATGTGACACAATCTCCCCCATACTGGTTTGGAGAGCACCTCACTTCTCTTAGTACAATTTTATTTATGCAATTATGAGTTCCACTATTTTTTAAACAAATAACTACTCTAAAAAATCCCAAAAAAAATATGATTATCTTTACTCCAAATGCTTCCTCTCTCTATCAAACATTAATATCTCTTCACCATAAAGTGCATACCTAGTTGATTGATTAAAAGTTCATCAACTATAAAAGGACAACCTATTCATCAACTATAAAAGGATACCGGATACCCTATGGTGTTCTTTTATCACAACACTCCAATGTGTTTTAAATACAAGCATCTCTAAATTAGGGGCCACTATCTATATTGAATATTATATCTCTTCAGCACAAAGTCACATCGATTGATTGATTATCTCTCCATCCATTGTCAGTCTCCTTGTGGTGTTCTTTTAATATTTAACGATGCGTATTGATCGTTGTATAAATATATTTCCTTAAAACATGTATATGTAACGTATAATATACAAATAACGTTGAAATTTGTAGTAGTCACAAGTTAGTCCATTTATTAAAACCAACCTAGATACATTTAGTATAGCCAACTCAGGCTGTGATTCCAAGCTATGAAAAACGTGTAAGTCAAGAGTTTGTAGCTTTTTTTTTACACTTTGCATGATGTCAGGAACGATTCAAATCTATATGGTATAAAAAAATGGTCATCAATCAATAAATAAATAAAATGATACAATATAATGTGTGGTGCAGAATGAATGCTGCCCAATCAAGAAATTGCTACGAAGCTTCGTGCTCCAAAGTGGAGACAAAACTGACTATTTGTTGGTAATTACACTTTATCCTGCCGCCCATGAGTTTCACGTGTCGTGGACTGGGGATGGCTGTCCAGAAAACGCGTTGTTTCGCTCGAGTCCAGCATCCATAAAAAATATTGCAGCGTGATGCAATAGTCCACCGACGTTGTAAATTGCAGCGTGATTCATTAAGAAAAGTCAATAGTCCACCGACAGTTTTAAATTGCAGCGTGATAATTTTAAAAAGTCAGTAGTCCACCGACAGTTTTGATTTCAAAACACTCAAATAATATCCACCGACAATTTAAAATTGTTGTGATGGACAAGCCAATGAGAGGAATATCTGGTCCTCTGAATCGTTCCCTACTTTCGAAGGCAATGTCGCCGTCTTCATCGTGGTGTAAGGAGTCACGTTGTTGATTCTGCATTCCCACAAAAACATTTCATCGAGTTAATACACGTTTTCTGATTTAATAATCTAAATTTAACAAAAAATTCGGTAATGATTTATTCGAAGGATTCGTATTCACCTATTCAATCATCTAAATATACAATATACAGGAAAATGAAATAGTTAATGATTTAGAGTTTCATTACCTCTCCTTTCGCTTCTGGAGGAAGCGTTGCAGAGATAATTTCCTGACTATTTCGAGGCCTGCACGCAAAAACAAGGATTCAATGTTCAAAACCCCTTTTTATCATAAAAACGTTTTTTCTATATTTTCAGTCAATCCAGAATGCAGTATTCTTCAATATAACATATGTGTCATCGGCGTCTTACCTACTGGCGGCCTTTGAGTTTGACTTCCATTGACAGCGTTTGATTTAGGCTTGGAAGGCAGCGGTTTCGATATCTGTTCGATTTTACTGCTGGTAGTCGGCGATGTTCTTGTGTTGAGTGAGCTATTAGAGCTGGCAAGTCTCATAATGGCTTGAGCCTGCCAAGAAAAAGGTAAAAAAACTCCGTCAGAAATAAATAAAGCCAAAAGCACTAAAGAATCAAATCTTTGGTCAAAAAGTTTACAAAATTTTTGTTGATGCATTATATTTGTTGCCTGGATCAAAATAATACCTTCTCAGTAGGCACATCGTAAACATTCATCGATCCATTATAAAAAATAGTGAGTTGAGTTGTGCACGGTTGCTCCGGAGCTTTTGCTAGAACGGATCTGCTGAAAATAATGTAAAATACACAAAGTTAGCCTAATATTAACTTTTAAAGCTTTCTCAATTGAAAGAACTCCGAAAATAGACGTTCAAATGATAAATGTCTGGGCATGAAATACCTCGAATCCGGAGCTGTTTGCCCGTTTCCAAAAGGCAAGGCTATATTTGTTTCTGTAGCTTTAGGGTTTGAACCGAAACCGGTGCCTACTGGAAACAATTCCATCAATTCCGCGTGACTCGGTAGCTCAGATTGTTCATTAGAACCCTCGGCCTGACTGATCACATGAGCGAAATCGGCCTTCTTGTCCTCTGAAAGTCCAATGGATGAAAGCACTTTTTGCATCATTTGCGGTCGAATCCGCGAAAGATCTTGCATGACTGTTGCATTCATGAAAAACAGATACAAAATTAGTCAAGAACATTCAATAAAAACACAAACGAAAGAAAATTTTATAGAAATACAGCATATTGCACGGCCGGACGATCTGAAAAAGAAACCGTTAGACAGATTCAAGGCGATTGCAAAAGAATGCATACATCTCGGTTTGGCTAGCTGTTTTCCAGCGAAATTTTCCAAATTAGTACTGCCAGTGCCATTCAGAGCCGTTCCATTTGCTTCAGAGGCATTCTGAACGCGCAGAAACTGCGTAGCCACAGATGCACTTGACGACATTTTTCTTGCAAATTCAATTGTTCCGATAAATCGCGAAAATTTCAATCTATCTTTTGCTTCTATATTCTATCTCTTCTCAAAGCTCTGCGAGATCTATCAAAGCGCCGAATATGAGTAGACAATTTTGCCGATTCCGTGTCGAATACGAAGTTAAATAATGGAGGTGAGCAGAAGACGGTGCCTCGTTGTATATTCCGCATGTGGATATTGCCATCCGCGAGCAAAAAAGAGACCTGAGTTTTCTTTCAAAAGTAAAAGCCACGTTCCTGCTGTGGACTCCACCAAACCACGCATTCTGTATGGTCAAATAACGTGACAGACTACAGCTCACCGAAATTGACAGCCACGATACCATTATCGATTATATAAATTGGCAGAAAAGGTCAAAGAACGATATTTGCGGCATGTTAAATGAGCATGAAGTTTCGTCACAAAGGAATGGTGCCTGACTGCCCGTTGGTGGCACTGTGGTGGGCGGAAACTGTCAGCGAGTTTCTTGATATTGCCTTTACCATAAGGATTCCGCAGCATGTGACTCATGTGCTCCATTTTCGCAGCATGTGACTCATGTGCTCCATTTTCTGTCGGGGCAAGCGAGACTTTTTCCTCTCGGCACTAAACGTCCACGTTCCATAGTTCAACGTGTCATCATTTTCCTCGTAGCGTGTAACGTCTCGACGAATTTTCACCTGGTGTGAATCTGGTTGGCTCACTCGTAAAACATGTTTTGAACTGTGGCTGTAACTTTTGTTTTTTTGATATTTCGACCGTAGATGGTTGAAATGCAACCCAGCGTCCGTAACACACTGTTCTTTCTTATTTAAAATATGTAAGCCTCCGCACATGATAAGAAAATGTGAGCTGAGCTGTAATCATTACGGCCCCGCTTCAAAATGAAGCTCAGCTTGAGCGGGTCTCGGGTTTTTTTTTACACCAGCTTAGATCCAGCTTTACCCGGCTCTATCATGCGCCGAGAGGGATCAAATATTTCAAGGTGCAAACCCTGCTTCAACAATTGCACTCCAAAAAAGAGTTTGCACCTCGAAATATTTGATCCCTCTCGGGGCATGATAGAGCCGGGTAAAGCTGGATCTAAGCTGGTTCCAGTCGTGGGCGGAAACATTATTATTTTAGATGATCCACAGTATGTATATGTTTTTAGTTATTTTTGCAATTGAATTTTACAGTAGAATATTTTATAATCCAATTTTTACATTATAAAATTACATGAAAGAAGCTTAAGAATAACAATGTAACAATGTAAGAAGGTGAATAAGAAGAATGTGATATGATGGAGATCTATTGTTTTAAAACAGATATATTTGATATTCATATTGAATATAACACATATTACAAACAAAGTGATATGAATATGAACAAATTTATCAATTCTTTCACGAAATTTGTTGGCCAAATAAAATCTTAAACCTTAGAAACTGTCAAATATACAGTATTGTTGGCCAATAAAATCACTTTAGCTACTATTAATTCTAATTTGATTAATTAGAGGGTTGAGGGGTTTAAAACTCATGTGCAAAAAATAGCGACCTCGGTATGGGTTAGAATTTTAATTTTTATTTATATTTACGTAACCCTAACACAAGTACAATGGGACGAAAATAATAAAATTGAAAACTTGTTTTTAATTTAAAAGTCACACGAATAGAATATCTTGATTTTATATGGGTATATCTAGGGTATTTAAGAGGAGTTGTTTTTTATGAGAGGCTTATAAAGATGAGAGATCTTTTAAGCATGCTTAGTTTTAAGCATGTAGACTTTTTTTATATACTAGTTAAAACAAAGAGATAATTTTGATCTTCAAGATTAGGGTTAATGACCTTGTAATAATTTAATTTTTTTTTATCCTCTAAAATTTCAATCCTTCACATCTTTAACAAAGACATGACATCTTTATGCCAAAGCCTGCTTGAGCCTATATTGGTTTTGTCTCGAATTAAAGCTAAACAAATATGCATATTATGGCTTAAGTTAAATAATTGTTATTAAAGGTAAGGTAAAGTTTATATTGTTAATTAAGTGTAGATCCCAAGCAAGAAGGCAAAAGTGTGGTATATTCCAAATGGATCTACAAGATAAAACATACAATTAATGAAAGTATTGAGAAGTACAAAGCCAGATTTGTGGCCTGCGAATTCTCTCAAAAGGAAGGAATCGATTACGAAGAGACATTTGCTCTTGTAGCAAGGTACACTTCTATTAGAACCATCATGGCACTAGCAGCCAAGACAAAATGAAAGTTACACCATATGGATGTGAAAACAAGCTTCCTAAATGGTGTTATTGAAGAAGAAGTGTACATAGAATAGCCATAAGGCTTTGAAGTCAAAGACAGAAGAACACATGTCTATAAATTTAAGAAGGATTCGCACGGACTAAAACAAGCTCCAAGAGATTGGTATGGAAGAATCGATAGTTTTCTGGCAAGCTTGGGGTTTACCAAAAGTTGATCCTAACCTTTACTTCAAGGTTATGGATGATGAACATGTCATATTATTGTTGTATGTGGATGACTTATTCTTTACAGGTAATGAGAAGAAAATATCAGAATGTAAGAAGAAGCTAGCTGCAAAATTCAAGATGAAAGACCTTGTCTTGATGCATTATTTTCTAGGTCTTGAAGTATGGCAGACCCCAGAAGGAATCTTCCTTAACCAAGGGGAGTATGCAGTGGAAACCCTTAAAAGGTTTGACATGTTGGAATGTAAATCCATGGCCATACACATGGATACACACTTGAAGTTGTTGGTTGATTCTTCATCATAATAGTGGATGTGACACTATACAGACAGATCATTAGTTCATTGATGTATTTGACGAATACCCGGCCAGATATATGCTTTGATGTGAACACTTTGAGTAAGTATCTGGTTGATCCCAGACATGTTCACTTGGTAGCTGCAAAGCATCTGATGAGGTACCTAAAAGGTACGGTAGACTATGGTCTTCGTTATACTAGAGATCATGACTTCAGACTGTATGGTTATACAGATTTAGATTGGGCAAAAAATGTCTCAGATATAAAGAGCACTTCAAGAGAATGTTTCAGTCTAGGTCAGCCATGATCTCATGGCTAAGTAGGAAGCAGTCCAGTGTTGCTCTCAGCACTGCAGAAGCGGAATATATTGCAGCTTGTTCCGTTAGTTGTGAATCCATATGGCTTCGAAAGTTGTTATCGTAACTATTTGATCTGGAGATAGATGATATCGTGATTCTATGTGATAACCAAAGCTGGATGAAGATGACAGAGAACCCCTTGTTCCATGATAAGGCGAAGCACATAGAAATCTGGTACTTCTACGTTCGTGACATGGTGCAGAAGGGAGCTATAAAGCTCCAATATGTCAGCACATATGAGCAGGTTGTAGATGTGTTGACTAAGCCTCTGTCTTATGTGAAGTTTGAACACCTCCTAGACAAGCTCGGTGTTGTTTATAAGGACTTCCCTCGAAAGGGGGAGTAGTATTGATACTATGGAATCCTATTCATAGCGGGTAACTGAGTTGGGATTGAAAATCCTTAGACTTGATCCCGTAATTCCGAAAGGAAGGATCGTCTTAAATGTTGATCTTGTTGGACTTGATCTCGTAATTCCGAAAGGAAGGATCGCCCAAGATGTTGATGTTTGGATTGATCATCCTTAGACTTGTTCCTGTAATTCTGAAAGGAAGGATCATCTTAAATGTCGATCTTCATGGACTAGATCTCGTAATTCCAAAAGGAAGGATTGTCCAAGATGTTGATGTTGGGATTTATCATCCTTATACTAGATCTCGTCATTCTGAAAGGAAAGATCGTCTTAAATGTTGATATTGTTGGACTTGATCTCGTAATTCCGAAAGGAAGGATCATCCAATATGTAAATGTTAAGGCTGACCATCCTTGGACTTGATCCCATAATTCCAAAATGAAGGATCGTCTTAAATGTTGATGTGGAATGACTAACCATCCTTAGAATTTATCCCATAACTCTGAAAGGAAGGATTGTCTTAAATTGTGACATGGAAGGACTAATCATCCTTAGACTTGATCCTGTAATTCTGAAAGGAAGGATTGTCTTAAATACATATGAGTAGTGGACTTGATCCTGTAATTTCGAAAGGAAGGATCGTCCAAAATGTTAGTAGTGGACTTGATCCCATAATTCCAAAAGGAAGGATAGTCCAAAATGTTAGTAGTGGACTTGATCCCATAATTTTGAAAGGAATGATTGTCTAGAATGTTAGTAGAGGACTTGATCCCATAATTTCGAAAGGAAGAATCATCTAGAATATTAGTAGAGGACCGTTTAATCCCGTAATTCTGAAAGGAAGGATCGTCCAAAATGTTATAAGAGGACTTGATCCCGTAATTCCAAAAGGAAGGAACGTCCAGAATGTTAGTAGAGGACTTGATCCCATGATTTCGAAAGGAAGGATCATCAAGAATGTTCATAGAGGACTTGATCCCATAATTTCGAAAGAAAAGATCATCCAGGATGTCAGTAGTGGACTTGATCCCGTAATTTTGAAAGGAAGGATTTTCCTGTGTATGTATGTGTTAGTTATGATTAGTATTGGTAGCTCAGCAAAGACTTGATCCCAAAATTATGAAGAGAAGGATCGCCTGAGTACCACAGATGTGGTGTCCATGATCCTATAATTCCTAAAGGTAGGATCATGTTGATTGTTGGTATACCTACCCTAGATGATGTTGCTCTAGCCTTGAGATGTTGATGATGATGTCACATGTTGTTAATGTTGTTATTCTAGCTTTATGTTGATCATCCAGCCTCGTGTTGTTGTTGTTGTTATTCCAACTCTATGTTTATGAGCCAACCTCGTGTTGTCGATGCTAGTGGTGTATCATTTTTTATGCAGATGATGATTCAGTTCCATGTTGGATATGATGATGTTCTAGTAGATGATGATGATGCTCCAACTCCATGCTGCAGATGATGCTCTATTTCCATGCTGCAGATGATGATGCTCCATATCCATGTTGTTGATGATGTTACAATTCCATGTTACAGATGATGATGCCCCAGTTCCATGCTGCAGATGATGATACTTCAGCTCCTTACTGAAGATGTTGATGATGATACTTTAACTCTGTACTGAAGATGTTGTTGATGATACTTCAGCAATGTACTGAAGATGTTGATACTCCATATCCATGTTGAAGATGATGATGTTTTTCAAAACTTATGATGATCTATAGATGTACCAGATGATGTTGATGATGCCTCCTCTCTATGCCCGATGATGTTTTGCTGAGACGCACCAGTTGTTGTTGTTGTCAGTAGAATACCCTTCTTATTAAGGGGGATTGTTGAAATAATGTAATTTCGAAGAATATTCTACTTGTACTTCACATTATTATTATTCCTCCTTTGGGAGATGTTACTTATGTAAAAGGCCATGTAAATGTCATGAGGTAAATTCTGAGTTGTAAATCGGGTCAATAGCACCCAAAAAATATGATTATAATTATTATTATGAAGTTTACTTAAGTAGGTCAGTCCTTTCAGTTAGGTAGGTCAACCCAGTTAGGTAAAATGTCAGCTGGGAAACTAGTATAATTAAGGAGGCGCCCTTCCTCATTTATACACACTCTCACACTTGTAATGTGCAAGAGAGAGAAAGAAGGTCAAACAGAGAAGGAGGAGGACCGGTGTCTTTGGTATTTTGGCTCTTATGCTTGGGGTTTGGTATCTTTATATATGAGACCTTGTTCTTTGGTAATTGCATACTGGTAATCTATATTGAGGAAGTTTTGCCAGTTTTTTCCCTTTAGGGTTTTCCCAGGATAAATTGTTGTGTACCTTGTGATTGTGTTTCTTTCAGTGATCCTCTTTATGTTGTTATAATGCTAATCAAGTTAGGACTTAAGATATGATAGAATAGAGAACTTAACATATAGCATATTGGATTTCTTTTACCCTCTACTCTTTCTTGTCACACATTTTCTCTTTAAACCTAGAAATAATAATATTTTTATGTTATTGATATTCTACAAAGTGGCATTTTTGTCAATATTTCAGAGATGCAACGGAGCTTTGGTGTCTTTATACCAACCTCTCTTGAGGGAAAGGTGGCCTTGACTAGATTTTACAACAATTTTAGGAAGTAAAGTTGGTTTCCCATGTTCTTTATCTTGTTTTTGTACATTCGGTGCCTATTCATAGCGATGTTCTCAATGGGGGAAGACCCACTTCTAAAAGGATGATAGGATAAGGCGTATTGCTTTTAATTTTGAGGTTATATGTTATAAAACACTTATGGATTTGTTCTCTCTTTCTCCAAGGTTCTCTATAGATGTTGCAACCCCAAACTTCGCACCATACAAGGTAACAGGACTGACAAGCGTTTCAAAAAGGAACTTATTTTTATCCCACGCCACAAGTTTTGTTAATTTACATTTGTTTTCAAGACCAAAATAAGCTTTCCACCCATCATTAATCATTTTATTAATGCTATAGTTCCAATTGAGTGATGGATATCAATACCAAGATATTTATACAAAGACACTTTCTCCAAGTTGTTATTGTCATAAACAAAGTTAGCATAATTGACCTTCTTGGACTTGATAATCGTATATTTTGTTTTGTCGGTGTTAATAGTCATGCCCATATTAAAGCAAAAATATTTGAGAGTTCTTAACGCTTATCAAGATCAAAGGGATATCTTGCCATAAGAACAAAGTCATCGTCATAAAGAACAATTATGACCATTCCATCTATGGTTGTGCCAATACAAACTGCTTCTTCTAAACATTGCTTTAGCTTATTAAAGTAGATGACTAAAAGGGTAAGGGAGAGGGGGAAACATTACTTGACTATGATATTACAATTAATATCTTGCGGCCACCCCTCGGTTCTCTCAAACTCGACAATGACCATCTTGTACAATATTATTGCTTAATCTCTCAACTCAAAAGGACCCTTTATATCTTCTATTCTATTCCACAAGCTATTTCTAGGCACTATATTGAAAGCTTTTCTAAAGTCCACAAAGCAACATAAGAGATTGGATTTACCATTACAACATTCCTCTACAATGATCCTAATCATAATGATGTGTTATGTGGTTGAGTGCTATCTTCTAAATCCCACTAGACCTTTAGCTTGCTTACCTTCACTTTCTAGCCACATGTTTATTTTCTTTTCCAACATAATATCGTATAGCTTGTCTAAGAGCGAGTTGATCATAATTGTTCGATAGTTAGAGGGGTTGCTTTTATGGTTGCTTTTCAAGATAAGGATAATGAGGCTTTTAGTCCAAGGAATGGGGAAACCTTGTTTAACTACTGGATTAAAGAGTTTGTGGATGTGGGGGATGAGGACAGCCCTCCAATTTTTAAGATTTTTGCTTGGTATCCTTGAATATCTTTAACTTTTCCATTTACTAGGTGGTTAAACCCAAATTCAATGTCTTATTACAAGATAACTTCCTAATATGTTGTGAGGAGGTTTTGAAAGGTGTATATAGCATCTAGGGATTTGTAAAGTTTATTAAGATAGGAATTTCAATTCTTCATAGCAATCCTATTATATAACTTTAGTTTTGTTAGTGAGAATTTGCCTCCAAAATTTCTTAGGAGTACCTTAGATATATCTAAAATATTTTCCTGCCTTTTATTTATATAGTGCATTTTTTTTCTTATTCTTTTCAATATTTTGAGACTCTTCAATAGCTTCCTTGATTTCTCTTTTAGCATTTTTACATTCTTTATCATATCAAGGATTTGTTTTTCTATTTCCTTTTTAACCCAAAATTTTGATGGAGAACTTGTTGATGGAAGAGGGGAGGACTGCTATAAAATTATAGTGGAGGGATTCTATATTGTTCATGCCTGATATAGGAACAAATTGTTTTTAGATCATTAAGAAAAAGATCATCCTTATTTCTATCAAAGATTAAACTTTTTTATAATGGGAACTATATTATATGGAATCACTATTCATGACAAAATTGATGGTTGCAATTAAAGGTCATGATCTAGGTCCAGCTCGTGGTCATTCAATATGTCTAAATTTATCATTTTGTTGTGTAAATAGATATCAGATATGACATAATCTACTACACTAATGTCGAATCCATGAATACAATTCATTTGGTTAGCATTTGACTACTTTGTTAGCCCCTTGCATATTATAAGATCGTGTGCACTACAAATTTGTATTAGCCCGGAGCTGAACAAATTTTCTCCTAGACTTGTAGAGCTTATTTTGTACATGTTAAATAGAGCAGGGTCTTCATCTAACTAAAGAGGATTAAGGTTGGAATAATTGCTTAAAAGAGTAGCTTGGTTACTTGAATTTTGAGTGTTGAATTCATCCAGTAGGATGATATTTCCTTCATTCCTTAGACTAGAAATATCATTTTATAAGCCAACGTAAGGATAACTTTTAACTAAATTGTTTTTTAATTATAAAAGTTAGAGTTAATAGGGGTGAAATAACATATTGTTATGTAGGTTTTTTTAGCATTAGTGCCTGAAATATGTAATACCCCCAGATTTGACTTGGATGTATTTAATCAAATTATGTAAATGTAAATATGCTAGTATGGATATTTAGTGTGGATCTCAAGGCCAACACTCAACTAGTGAATGTTTAGGCATGTATGATGTAAATATTTCATTTGGACTATATGGTTGGCTTGTCATGCTAACTCAAAATAGGCATGAATATTATGTGCATAAATAATAAAATAGTCCAACATGGCTATGCAAAGAGCACCAAAGGGGTTATTATTCCACTAGAGGGGAAGATGAAAGGGGGTCTATGGGAGATTAAATCTCTTGCTTCCAAGTGTCAACCTTAGAACCTATACAAAATCTATCATGTGTCTTGAATAAGCCAATTATCTCCCTTTCTACTATTTTCTATTTTCCAATCATTGAATGCATGAGTGAGGTTGGTGGGAAAAGTCATCTCATGTAGTTATTGAAGTAATGGGTTAAATACACTTTTATGTTAGTTCCATCAGCTGCAAAGTGTCAATATGCAACTTCCAGGATTCCTTTATTCTATTTTCATAAATATGCTATTTATCTTGTCACCGTTATCTCATATCACTTGGATTCAACCCTCATTCTCTCATTATTTCATGCAAATATACACTATGCAAGGATCTTCGTTGTTGTTCCAGACCACTACCATACTGTGTATAACCCAAGAAAATAGATAGTTTCATATTTGGAAGGGAAAATAGATGAATGTAGGTGATCACAAAGGATGGGCAAGCTGGGAACCCTTATCAATTGATTTTTTCTTCTCACAGATGCTTGGGAAGCCATGAATTGAGGCTACATGTGGTTCTCCAACAACATACACCAGATTGGCCTCCTTCTATGTACACACTGGAAACACCTAGAAAAATGGGTCGTCCAAGAGAACCATGTAATGGTGAAGGGGACACATGTGCCAAGAAGGGTGTTGTGTGGGGAAGGTATTATGGGAGCCAAAGTTGCGAGGGATGAGTGCGATCCCTACAGATATCTATATATGAGCATTTGGCCAGGCATAGAGTGCAGAGTGGGTTTTAGGATGAGAGAGAAAGAGAGAATATTGCAGGTGTTTCCTTCACCCTAGTGACCTCCTATCCCAACTTGGGGGTGGCCTCTCAACAAAAAGAGTATATGCTGGATAGAGTGCCTACAGTTGGGTGGAAATCGGTCTTACACAACTAATTGCTTGGATCTGCGTTGGATAAAGATAAGTATTCTTTTCTATTTGAATATGCAATGTTTTCATTTGATTCCTATAATGATTATGGTGGTAATTGCAAGCTACATGTGTGTAGATGGATTTCATTTCCACTATGTGTATTTATTTATGTGTTTGCACCTGTCTTTTAAATATTGTGAAATCATAATTTGTCTATTTGTTCAAATTTGGAAGCCATAATCTAGTTAATGTCCCCTCCTATTGGTCGGGTTGTGTGATAGGGACATTATAGAATGGTATCAGACCTTCTAGTTGCAATATTGGAGATGTATGGGCCAAAAATCCAAATTTACAGGCATAAATCAGAACTAGTTCTGTAAGAATCAGGTTATAGTAAGCGATAGATAAGGGACCAAGAGTAATTTCAAAATAAACCCCCTTATTGCCAATTTAAAATTTTGCATAGACACGAAATTATAAAACTTTGGAAAATTTTAGTTGGGACCCACCCATGCCATGTGGACGGGTGATGTGGAGGAGACACGTAGGAAGGAAGTCCAATGTGGAGGGGGCATGTGGGAAGATGATGTGATTTGGACCAACCAAATCAAATCCGTGTGCATTGCACCTACTTGTGATGGATTCCAAAGACACAAGATATATGACTATCGAGAAGTAGTGCAGATCAACGACCGATAGTGCTTCAAGCTCGCAAATATGCACGAGAGTAATTAATTAGCACGCCACTGAAGGAAAAACTTCCCTCTCAATGTGTCAGTTTCTCTTGCATTCAGGCTCTGAGAAATGATTTTGGGAAACCACCTCTCACAGCTCCTAATACCACTTTTGGTTTGACATGTGGTGATGTTAAGTGCGGTCCAGACATGATGTGTAGAGATGGCATAAAGGATCGAACCCCTTCCAGTCATGTCAGTAGTGGAATATCATGCAGATTTTATCAACATCCAATAGTGTTTTAGGCTCATGAAGATACAAAAATTTTAATTATTTGGATTGATCCTGAAAGGAAAACCACCTTGCAACGTGTCACCCTCTCATGCATTTAGGCTCGTAAAAGCAGTTTCAGGTAGCCAATTTCCCAGGAGCCTGAAACCTCTTATGCCCGATAAGTGGTAAGGTGATGTGGGTGGCATCTGAAGGGTGTGAACTAAGGGAAAAACAACATTTTCCACAATCAAATTTTAGGTTCCATAAGCCAAAAAATGGCATCGATCTTATGTGCCAAATTGTGTGAAATCTTTGTATCTCGTGACTGCTCCATTTGCATAATGCATAGTAGAAAATCCAAGGATTTTTAAGTGGCGATACTCATTGAAACAAAGTGCATAATTGGTTGTTGGCTATCATGGGCACACCCGGGTTTACTGTATTTAACCAACAACACCCCTAGCTCACTGGCCCTTTCGACGACAGACCGTGAAGCGGCCTGAAGTCTCACCCGAAGTGATTCTAAAGGGTTGGCCAAGGACTCAAGCGTCTTGGACCAAGTTCGGTGGCATCCTATTTGCGACTCGCAGCTCTGCTAGCCGCGAGGCCTCTCTCTCTCTGCGCGTCGCGCGATCCTTCTGCTCGCGTCGTGCGATTTCCTCGTCTCGCAGCTCTTCTAGCCACGAGATCTCTCTTTTCCTGTCACGCGGTCCCTCTCTGCATCGCGTGCAACTTCCACTGACTCGCGATGACTCCAGCCTTATCACATCGTCGTGCACCAGGCGACACGTAACTTTCTCCCCAATGCTAAGTCCTTAACCTACGGTATCGCGCATCGCAGCTCCTCTGCCGGTGCGGTATCGCCTCCCTACGATATCCTACTCCCGCAGCTCAGCGCACTTAGTGTTGTTCGTGTCGGCTTGCAAGACTCAACATGCCAGGATGTTTAACACTGCGGCTAGTGACTGTTTCAAGCAAAGCATAAATGAACCCACATACAACATGCCAAAGACTTCAACTTAAGTCTATCCTTCTATATTACTGCGAACTGAACAACGCATACATACATTAAACTGTAAGCAAGGCTCATATAATAACTGACATATGCAACAAATAAACACAACACATGAACCAATCGCATAACACTCGATTTTAATGTGGTTCACCTCCAGGATGGAAGTTACGTCCACAGAACTGTGTTTCTATTATAGCTCAGGGGAAGGTAAACACAGTTCTGCTGCACCACATATGCAGCTTAAGATCTTCTCTCTTAGATCTCTTCTCTATCTCTATATTGTCTCTCTTACAATATACTCTTCCCTCTCTGTCGATCCCTGCGGATCGTTACATGCATGCTCTGTGAGCCAGTTACTGGTTACAGTAAGATACTACAACTAATAACAGAAGTAGAGCTTGGCTTCTACAACTGTCTAATAATCTACAAAACAACTAACAGCTAAGCTAACCCTTTTACAATACACAATATATCCCTTTATAGGCAACCCAAAGGTCTCGCCATTACAACACTGTGGGCCTGTCCCAACAGTAACCCAAACCCTAACTAGTGACAGTCAGCGTATCTATACTTTGAGGTAGCCGCTATCCGTCACACCATAGCTCTCTGCAGTCTTCCATGCTTCCCAGCGCTGATCATGGGTACTATGCACCGCTTCCCATCACCACAGCTTCCTGCAGTCTTCCATGCTTCCCAGTACTGACCATGGGTACCGACGTTGCTTCCCATCACCACAGCTTCCTGTAGTCTTCCATGCTTCCCAGCGCTGACCATGGGTACCGGCGCTACTTCCCACAATATATCCCTTTATAGGCGGCCTGAAGGTCTCGCCATTACAACACTGTGGGCCTGTCCCAACAGTAACCCAATCCCTAACTAGTGACAGTCGGCGTATCTGTACTTTGAGGTAGCCGCTATCCGTCACACCACAGCTCTCTGCGGTCTTCCATGCTTCCCGGCGCTGATCATGGGTACTATGCACCGCTTCCCATCACCACAGATTCCTGCAGTCTTCCATGCTTCCCAGCGCTGACCATGGGTACCGGCACTGCTTCACATTTTATGTCCTTCGTCTTCAATACCTCGGCCTCGTTGCTCCTTTTTCTTTATGAGGGTAGCTGAACCCTCGTGTCTTCCGCCGCTGCCTTCAATGCAGTGGGTGAGCTCTCTCTTCTAGGTCGCTCAGGTACCGTCGTCTTCCTTGACTTCTCTGTCTTCTACGTCATGGTTTCTGGCTCTGATCTGTAGCTAGAAACCTACTACAGTATCGTAGCTCTGCCTCTTATATCTCCGCCAAAACTATCTATCCGTCAAAATAGCAGCTTCTTCTGTAGCTGCGAGACCCTACTCCAAAATTGGTATGAAATAAAACCATGGGACTATATATCTAAGGGGTAGATATGTGGAGGTTGAACACCAGCAACAAGGGTTGGGAAAATTGGGTTACATTAGATAAAAATGAAAATAGGAGAAAACAGTATTGAGGGCATTGAAAAAAATTGAGATCGGGTGTTAGGCGCGAACTTCTATGATACCATTTGATATGATTAGGAGGTGAGGCTCAAAGAGGAGCCTCACCTTGTAATTTATAACTCACAAATATAAATTATAACCTAACTAAAAAATACACAATATATTAAGAAAAGGCGAATACTAGCTTGCTTATTATGAGGGATAAAGGGTAGGCTTTATAATAGCCATTACATAAGGGATTATGTTTGACATGGTCAAAGAGAGTAGGTAACTAACCTAACTAACATATGTGAATAGGTTCCCAATACAACAAATGGGATAGATGATCCCTCATTCGGCCCATATTTGAAGTATATAAGAGAGGGTAATTTTATTTCACCATATGTACTTATTTATGCCAACGATGCAATTTTCTTATCAATGCACTATCACTATTTCACTATTTCTCTTGATTAATGATTAAAGTATCAGTAAAGTCAATAATATTTTTTTAACTAGTATCATTATTTGGTGTTAAGATAGAAGGTTTACATGTTTGTAATAAAAGTCATTTATGACTCAATTATGTTTTTGTACTTTTTTTTAGAGAAAATCTTCCCACATTCATAAGTGGAAATGGTTTTCTCCATGAGTAACCATATATAAGGAGGTGAACTATGTAATAATTGCACCAACTACTCATAATATCATATTTTGTTCTTGTGTATATATCTCTCGTGTGTTTATCTATATTTTGTAATATGGTATCAAAGTGAGAGTGAGCCTAGGATTAGTCATACATATTATAGATTTTTTTCCCTTGAAAATTTAAGATTACTCCTCTATTGCATCAAATGGTGATTTATGGAATCAAAAAATATTTTATAGAAAGGTCGTTTTCTCATTAAATGTCATTAAGGAGTTTCCATGCAATATTGAAGGAGTTGAGTTATTGATTTTCCTTTCATGTTTATGGAGCCATGAAGGGAAGGAATCACATTGTCAATGCAATGGCCATCAAATGTCAAATGAGGTTTATCTCTTTAATTCATCATCACTCTTAATTTTCTTAGAATTGCTTCATAGTATTTATTCTTACTACATGACGACGACGATGATGGTGATGGTGATTATGATGGTGAATTTCCACTAATACATGCAACAAATCAAGCGTGTGTACACACACACACACACACATTTGTTTAAGAGGGTGTAAATCTAAACATTGGGGTTTATAGACATTCATTAATGTTTAGATAGTTAGAATTTAGTTTATATAATTTATAATTTTATTATATATTTGAGTTTTACATTAAGAAAAAGTGTAGATTGTCTCTATTCCCACAATTGAAGGCTTCTTAGTGATTTTCTAGTAGTTTCATTTACGTTCAATAACATCTATTTCAACAGTGTTTGCCATTTTTCAACAAGATGTACTAGGGATTCACCATTCAGTAATCTAGTTAATTTCGTATAATAATGTTGATAGCTTGCAAAAACATGGATTACATAGCTCGAGTTATTGGGTTTATCAAAGGAGTTGTTAATTGTTGAAGATACACTAGATACTAACAACGATGATGACCTTATTGAAGAAGAGTATATTTCTACATTTTAAGAATCCCACAGCTTGAAGATAGGAAGTAATCTAAGGTGAATGAATCTCAATATGGATGGCTACTTAGATAATTCAAGAGTTTGTGAATATTGGTAATTATACCGTTATGAGGGTCATTAGACAACTTGATGGAGCACTATCGATGTAGCTCAACATGGATAGTTGTATGACATGTTGGATGGAGGTATTATTCAACCAATTAGGAGATCCTTTTCAACCCCAACTGTGATGGTGGGAAGAAAACAAATTCTTGTAGGATGTGTCATTGTTATAAATATCTAAATAATATCACCACTAACAATAAATTTTCTATTCCAAATATTGATGGGCTATTGAATGAACTTCATGGTGTGGCTTATTTCACAAAGTTATATCTTGAATCAGGATAACATCAAATTATATTAAGAGAATAAGACATTTCTTAGACAAATTTTAGAGCATATGAAGCGAACTCTGAGTTCTTAGTCACACCTTTTGGATTCCCTAATGCTCCTTTTACTTTTCAAATCCTCATGAACAAAAAAAAAGGACTTCATTGTGTTGGTTTTCTCTGATGATATACTTATTTATAGAACATCATGCCAAATATCACATTAAACTTGTGAATCAATTGCGACAAGTTCTTGATGACAATCAATTGTGTGTAAAAACTCCAAATGTGCTTTTGGAAATAAGAAGTAGAGTATTTCGGTCATATTGTTTTCAAGGGAAGGGATCAATATCGAACCCCAAAATATTTGACTATCATGAAATAGCCCATTCCTAAGAACATCAAAAATTTTGCAATATTTTTGGGTCTTTTATGATATTATAGGTTTTTATAAGAATTATGCACGCATTGTATCCCCACTCACATCTCTATTGAAGAAAAAATGTTTTGAATGGAATGAATCTGTAACCTTGTCATTCTCTCTTTTAAAGGATCTTATGTCTTCTACACCAATATTGGCAAACAATGATTTTGGTAAAACATTCATAGTCAAATGTGATGCATCAAGACATGAAGTTGGAGTAGCATTTATGCATGAAGGGAGATTGTTAGCGTTTGAAAGTAAACAATTCAAGGGAAAATACTTGGTGAAATCTACATATGAAAAAGAAATGGTAGGAATTTTACATGTAGTAAAAAAATGGTGACAATATCTCATGGGGAGGCATTTTAAATTCAAGGAAAACCATGTCAACCTAAAGTACTTTTTGGAGGAAAGAACCTCATTCAAAAGTAAACAAAAAAATGGGTAGAAAAAATGAAAGGATTTGATTTTGAAATTATCTACTAGAAAAGGGAAGGACTATATGATATCATATTCTCTTTAATAGGATAATTCTCTTTATTCCATTATAAAGGAATTGGATTACTCTCTCTTTCTAATTTTACATTATTTGGGGAATTTGGTGCATAAGATAATGCACTTGAATAATTGGATGACATAGTTTTGCAAAAGAAGCTCTAAGTGACTTAAAGAGGACAATAAGAAATTTGGGAAATTCACCTCAAGGGGCAAATTGTAAGGAAATATAAGTGGTATGAGAAAAAATAGGCTACAAATAGGTTTCATTTTCTTTCCTTCTAAGCTTTTGGGGACCAAAATATTCCCATTGGGATGGTGTCATCCCAATGTCAATTGATTGGATGCTTGAAATTTTGAAATGGATAAGTAGTAGATTATATGGTTTTTTTATGCCAATTTTTTTTTTTCATTCTTGGTATACAATTAATGACATGAAAAAGTGGTGGCATGGTGAAGTTTCATTGAAGTAGAAGAGTGAAGTGAGAACATGGTGAATAGTGAATTATTGAGTAGTAAGGTGGGGATGTCTCCTCACCCAACTTAGTGTTACTTGAGGCTAATCATTTTTATCGAGGGATCAATAAGGATCAACCCAACCTATACTTGGGGTGACTCTCTAGAATACCTAGTGGTACTTGAATCTAAACCTTAGTATAAAGGAATCCATTGGGATGACCACCCACTATAATTACAGAGACTCTACCATATACCCAATGGCACCACCAATCCCTCATCGTACCAATGACTATGAGTAATGACCAAATAAAGATAGTAATTTTGAATCTAAAGTTTTCCTACTCCAGGTTTCTCTAGGGAACCTCTTTTGTTATTACGTGTTTATGTGATTGAGTAATATTTATGTTAACGTAATTTGGTTAAAGAATTGCAATCACTCTTAATGCACACCATGAAAAATTAAAAAGTGTTTTTCAATGTTTGATTTCCACTTAATTACATTGTAAGGTGTTTATTATATGGAAAATAACTTCACTAGATTCAAGTACCTAGCCTTTAGAAAAATGGCATCCCATCCATTCTATCATTTTTCATTTTATGTTTTTTTTTCATTATCAATTTATGTTTTCCCTTCAATCAAGGTTTCCTTCCATCTCTGTGCTATAAATATAAAGGGTGAAACCAAATTTTCATTTGTCATTTTCTACTTTCCCTTACTTCATGGTTTCAATCCATGTCCATGCTATTAAAATAAATGATGAATTAGAAAGAAAGGGAAAAATAAAGTTGAGATAAGAAAGTCATCTTTTGATAGCCAAGCACCAAAGTTCCATGTAGGTATTTTGACCCATTATTGGAATCACATGTCTTTGATTTAACTTATCAACAAGCCAATCATTATTCGAGAATAACCTTGTACCTCAAATCATATGTTTCTTTATTTTCCCTACATATTAAGAAAACATGGGAGGGCACATGGGAGGACACATGGCATTGAAGGGCCGTTTTTCATGCCAAATGGAGCGTTTCATATTGTAGCCATATCATGTAGGGAAGAGATAATATGAGATAATATGTCATCCTTTAATACTTTCCTAGCCTAGTTATCATTAGGCATTTTTCATCGAGAAAAGATGATGTCAAGATGGTCAATTGAATTTTGAATCTATTGTGAGGATATTATTCTATGGCAAAGATAAGGGGACATGGAAATTTCTCAACCTACTAAATCCAAAGATCCACCTCAATTTCAAACCATTTCTTGATATATTCAATTAGATCATATCTATTAATCACATATATAAATATTCATGGAGATTAGGGAACAACTCCACATACGTGAACATGCCTATATCTTCATCGTGCATTTTATTAGTGATTTTTTGTTCATTCAACCTATGTCATACATCCTCATTCTTAAGGCTTGTAATTACATATCTCTCCTTCACGTCCAACCCTATTACACCTTCCTCACATATATGTTGATCTTCTTCCTTGTGACTTTCCTATGCAAAATTGCACCTCAAGCCAAACTTGTATTGTTAGACAAACCAACACCGTTACTACCAAAGGAAATTGTTTTAATTCATTTACTGAAATGAAAAAGTAATTTAAGGGGTAGTTGACTCCTATAAAACCTATGTAGTTTTATTATTTTAAGAAATTAATCCAAAAAATAATTAACATAATCTGCACCTATCTACTTTTTTGAGTGGGCTCAATTTGCTTCCAATATATGAAATTTAGACAAATCTAGGGATATAAAATCATCATACAAAGTGAATAAAATCAGATCTATGATCTCAATTAGAGCAAAGTAAGGCCTTAACCATCAAAACAAGAGTTTTGGGTAATGTCACTCGAAAAATAAACAAATATGGATTTAAAAGGAACTTGCTCTTAGTAGTAATAGTAAAAATACAACCCCTACTATAATGCTATGGTTGCATTTTACATATTTAATTTACCCTGAAATTGTGTAAAACTAGTGCTCCATTAATCTTTTAATTGTTGGCATGGATAATGAACATAACCTCTTCACCATTTCCATGAATAATGAATATATCATTGTTGGATCACTCAGTAATGATCATGAATATTATAAACCATACACTAAGGCATACCATTGAAGATGTTTGCTTCATTTGATACTTGTCCGATCTTCCTTTCCAATGAAAAATGAGATAGCGAGCTCTATGTTCTTTGTTGTCATGTTAATCGCCTCAACTGTTGAAAACCACTCTTAGCTAGAAATGTTTCCATCACGAGGAAAATTTACTAACCATCCCAAATAGAGAGCAAGGGAAGTGTTATACATTCTAGCTTGTGCTATGTGGTAAAGCATGAGAGCTAAGGCAAAAACTAATGTAGATCCATCTTAACTCTAGATTTATCATGCATCAATAGGGATCAAATCCCTCACAGTACAAACTTTTTTTAGAGTCGAATG
Source organism: Pseudotsuga menziesii (assembly GCA_001517045.1). NCBI lineage: Eukaryota > Viridiplantae > Streptophyta > Pinopsida > Pinales > Pinaceae > Pseudotsuga > Pseudotsuga menziesii. The sequence continues at coordinate 285,219 of LPNX010068597.1, read as the reverse complement.
GTTTGAGGAAAGGTTTGCACCTCAAATTTGATTCCTCTCGGTGCATGATAGATCCAATGTTAAGATAGATCTATAATGGTATTTTGTAAATCACAAATACGTTTTAACAATAGATAACTTATGATCTTTAGAAGATCTTCGAAATGTCAAGTAGCTAAAAAAATCTATGTTAATTGTTCATAATTATATTTATTAAAATTATACATACATATATATTTATGTTTGGTTTTAAATTTTAATTAAAGTTGACATTGTATTTTTTCAAAATGACACATGTCAATTATTGGTTAAACGTAGAAGGGATTACATATGTGCCCTATATATTTTTTCCAAAATAATTTACAAATTGAGTTACTATAACATGTAACTCATTTGGTTGAAATGTGTATTATGTAAAATATAAACAAAATATAATATACATTTACCTGCGTAAGGGACTATCTTTGATAGATGATTGTGGTTAATTTTGATAGTAGTTTCTCAAAATTTGATGTAACCTTTTGTTACATTAAGTTAGGTGATGTTATAATATCTTCGTGTACTGGGTTATAAAGCACCTCTTTACTTTCGATACAATAAAAACTATAATACAAAAGAAATCATTCAATTCAAATAAACCAAGGCTAGATCCAAATCTGAGAGGGATCAAATATCTCGAGGTGCAAACCTCTTCTTAGGTATTGCACTCAATGAGCTATCAACTTTGGTGTGTTCTATGTATAGCCATTGATTTCATTCAAACCAAAAGACGCATCCTTTTATTTAAGGTCCACATATAATATTTTTATTATTAACATTTAGTATTATTTATGACGGACATATAATATTTTTTATTATTTTTTATTTTGTTAGGATTGCGGATAATTAAATTTTTACTTTTTATTGTTTTGTTACGTAGGAACATTACAACATCTCCCCCATATTAGGTTGTCTTTTGTGGCCGACATTTATTTTGGCCGATAATTAAAACTTTTACTTTTACTTTTTTTTTTTTTTTTAATAACAAAAGTTACAAGATCTCCCTCATATTAGGTTTTTGGCTGACATTTATTTTGGCGGATAATTAAATTTTTTATTTTTTATTATTTTGTTAGTCTTGTAAGGTTAGAACATAATTTTTTTTAACTATTATTTATAGTCAACATTTACAAGAGTAAACATAACCTTATGTAACCTTACAAGATCTCCCCCATATTAGGCTATAAAACTCCTCTCAACCCAAAAATAAATCTAATATTCTTACTAGAATAAAATTTTCCTTTATATTCCTATATTCTCACTTGGATAAGATTGTATATAAAGAGACATCCTCAATTTTTTGCAACACAATATTTAAGAGGCTCTTGAAGTTGGAGCTTTTGAAGTTGGAGCTTTTTCAAAATGTTTCTCGGATATTATGATTGCGAATTTTAGAGATCATATTTCAGTAACATCTTAAAAATATTTGGTGAGGAGAATAGAATGTTGAGGCTTTGCCACATGGGATAGCTACAATATCAAAGTTTGTTTCATCTACTTTTGGCATGGCAAAGTGGGGTGTTTGTTTTTTTGGGTATGCTCCAAAATGTTACATGCATTGTGACTCACAACATACTTTTACAATAACAATATGTTTTTATTAAACGTTTAATATAACATTGTGTATTGTGTTATGTTTAATTCATTGTGAAATATGCAAAGGTGAAATTAAATATAGGTTTATTAAGTTTAAGAATATTTAGGTTTATAATGATATAGTTTTTTTTAATATATATAAATAAATTTTTATTATTTATTAGATGTAGATATATATTTGTGAATGATTATTATTTTTTATATACTAGTATAGATGAATCTTAATTATGGCTTTATTAAAGGTTGAGATAAATTGAATTTTTTGAGGTGTAAACTTTTTTTAAAGTTCTAAATTTGAGGAACTGTTTGTATTCAAGAGATTTGATCTATCTCAAAGCTTGATAGAACTAATATAGATCAATGTTGGTTCCAATGGCAGCATCAACCTAATATGAGAAAGATGTGTAACATAATATAATGTTGTGATTATTTAATACAAGAAACATAATGTTTACATCATTTGTGATTAGCGTTAAGGTTGTGAATGAGTTGGAGTACTCCGAAATTCATTATCACTAAGCAAAATCTTCTTTCCACAATCTCAATAGCAACACAAAATTTTGTAATTGAAAATTTATGAGGGAAAATTTTGTAATTGAAAATTTATGAGGGAAAATTTTGTAATTGAAAATTTTATGAGGGAAAGTAATTTAAAGTTTCGTAAACAGATGACAAAATTTCCACACTATTTCCAATGGAGCCCATTTTGAATAATTTCAATTTAGAATATTAGGTTTATGAAAAGGGAGTGGTTTAAAAGGTGTATTTTAAATAACTTTTATTTTTATTTTTATTTTTTTAGGAGTTTATTTTATTTTATTTACTTATTTTTCCAAAATTGTGATGATTTGGATTTTTTTAATAAAGACCAAAATTTTAAGGTAAAGAATATGAAAAAATAAAAGTTGAAAAAAGTTATATTTGCCTCATTCTATTTGATTAAAAAGTAAAAAATTCTTTCTCTTCTGAGGAAATTGAAAATTTGTCATCTGTGTTTATAAATTTTGATTAAAAATAAAATATTCCTTCTCTTTTGAAGAAGTTGAAAATTTGTCATCTGTGTTTATAAATTTTGATTAAAGAATTTTATAAACTTTGATTAAGAATTTAAAATAAAATTTTGACTAAGCAATGTTATAAACTTTGACTAAGGAATTTAAAATATATTTTCCTCATCATTTTGATTAAAAAATAAAATATTCCTTCTCTATATGACAAAGTTGAAAATTTGTCCCATTTCTTTATAAACTTTGACTAAGGAATTTTATAAATTTGACTATGGAATTTAAAGAGGTTTTGTTATAAACTTTGACTAAGGAATTTTCTGTTTATAAACTTTAAATAAGGAATTTTATAAACTTCGACTAAGGAATTTAAAGACGTTTTGTTATAAACTTTGACTAAGGAATTTTCTGTTTATAAACTTTAAATAAGGAATTTTATAAACTTTGACTAAGGAATTTAAAGAGGTTTTGTTATAAACTTTGACTAACGAATTTTCAAGAGGAAGTTGAAAAATTGTCCCATTTGTTTATAAACTTTGACTAAGGAATTTAAAGAGGTTTTGTTTATAAATTTTATTAAAGAATTTTCAAAAAGTTTTGTTTATAAATTTTGACCAAGAAATTTTCAAGAGGTTTTGTTTATAGACTTTGATTAAAAAAAATTTTAAAAAACATAATTTTGTTTATAAACTTTGATTAAAATTTTTAAAATTTAACTATTTAATAATAATGTTAAAGAAAGAAAAAAAATTCAACTATGTATGAATTTTGTGTAAGAAACTTAAGTTTTGATTGAGAAATTTCCAATAACAAAAATACTTTGACTAAAAAGCTTTTAACAAAAAAACTTTAAAAAATTATTTTAACTAAAACTTTTTAATCATAACTATTTTGCTAACTACTCCATGTTTTTTTGGTTTAATTATAATATTCTTTTTAACATAGTATTTAAGAAAGAAACACAAAAAAAAATCAAAAATGAAAACATTTTAATCCAAGAAACTATCAACCTGAAGTGTGTTTCTTAAGGAAAAAACTTTGAACCAAACTAAACCGAGCTAAGATAATATGTCAAACCTAGGGAAAAAAAATTTGAGAAAAATAAAAATTTTGATCTAGACAGAAAGTAAGATTGTTTTCTTAATACTATTAGGTTGATATTTCAAATAAAGTTACATTAAACAAAAAACTACTTTAAATAAATAATTATGCAATGGGCGTTTATTTCTAAGGTGTATTTTGAAAATATGGTTCCCCATGAATTCCGTACTTTAGAATCTCAGATTTTTCAAAGGTGAGGTCACCTGTCGTGGAAAGTTTGCTGAGGGAAAGACGTCCGTCTCTCGAAGCTCCAAGACCGGGCTTCAGTTCCTAATGGGTCGTATAGACAGGTGGGAAAGTATGTATGCTGAATATTTCCAATTTACCTAGCAACTGCTCTTGAATATTTAGATGTCGTTGAATCTTCTTTCCCTACGTATCAGGCTGACCAAATTGACCTAATAATTGGTCAAGATTATGTATTTTTTTTTATCGGGAATCGAGGAGTCTTATTTCCCTGGTTATCATATTGACCAAATTGCAAAAATTAAACTATTAAATAATATTCATACTTCATTAAACATGATATTAGAAAATTGAACTAAATAGACCACTGATGTCTCTCTATAATATGAAACTATATTTACATATACATACTAAACACCTAAACACACTTATGCAAAAACTTAAAACATATCACATACAACTTTAACAAATAATACAAATATTTCATACATGTGTACCTTTGAGTTGTCGACTTGACTATATTATGCTACTAGCAATTCACAACTATGGTTTTAGTCGGAGTTTTTATTGGTTATTGGATTTTTAATGGTATATTTCTTTTGTTTGAAAGATAATTTTCATTTTCATTTTTATTTTTATTTTTGTTGATATTTATATTATTTTTTAAATATTTGATAGAATGGGTTTATTGTAGTTGTTTACCCATAAATTTGTTTTATGGAATTGTGCATTTTTTTCTTGAGAATGTAATATCTTTTTCATAAATTATGTGTCATATTCTACTTGGATTTGCATTAATCCGCAATTATTTGGACTTGAATGCTTCATTTTAATTTTTGTGGATATTGGATTTTGGTTGTATTTTATTTGACATTTTTCTTTTGAGACTTTGTTATTGGTAACTACTTATAAATTATGTCCATCATGTGGGTGAGTTGTACATGTTTGAACCAAGTCCATGTCATGTATGTTTCAATTCTATTTTGAAGCAATTTAGATCATTTTGTGGTATGCCTAGTTATTTATGAAAGAACCAACTCAGTGGAAACTTTTTTTTTGATTATGTATTAAAACATAACATCTTATGAATAATTTTTCTTTTTTAGGTCTATTTATAAGATACAAATACCCCCTTATTTCTCTCTACATATACATATACACCAATAATTAACTAAAGTGATTATGTAGTGTTAATGCATTGTTTTAACTTTCATAGCTTTGAATCGATTTTATTTTTCAAGATTGGAAAAAATGGATGGGATGTATTTTCTGGTTTCTAGTTCCGAGATGCTTCTAGTCAACATGAGGAAGAGGAATAGAGAAAGCAAACTTGTTGCTAACTGGGAATCTAATTCATGAAATAAGCTTCAGGACTTTCACTTGACCCTATCTCATTAAGTGGTCATTTTTTTATGGGTGAGATAGGCCCAAAGAGGCATGCAACTTAGGGGAATCAAACCTAATGACAAGAATCAACACCTTTTGAGAAATTAGAACATGATATGCATCTGAGTGGGCCCAACGGTTAAGAACATGTGTTATATGTGAGGAAGTCATAGGTTCAATTCTTGCGGGGGCTAGGGATGCACATATTGATCCACCATAGTGAAGCTAAAAGGGTAGGCATCCCCTTGATGTGAAGTCTCAACCAAGGTTGACCTATGAGTTATTGGTATATTTCGTTTGTGAGTTGTTACATATATTCTTGGGGGGTTGCTAAGTTCCCATGGTTAAATAAAAGAAATTAGATATGAATAATATAAAAATTATCAACACCTACTGACCAATAAGATATGCAAAATATGAAATTTTTTATCACAAATTTTGATACACATAACATAAAATTGTTGTTCTCAATTTTCATCTGTCTTGAGTATTGACAAAAAAATTCAATCTAATATTGGTACTTCATCTCACATTTAAAAAAAAAGACTCTTTGCTATCAAGTTCAAGATTTTCTTTCCAATATATTGACAAAGCAACTTAGTAGAAGCTACTTATATTGAAATTGGGAATTATAAGGCTATTCTTATCTAACACAAATGCTCAAAATTCTCCTTTTGCTCAAATGTGCTCAATTTGGAGTAAGCCCCTTGTCACTATAGCTTAATCTTGTTACAATCATGATTGTGGTAGACCTCTCCAGCTGATTCATAAGTTGGGTCAAATACTTGCCTTCTCTCTTTGCAGCTTGAGCCAAGGCTAGAAGTGGAGGCTTGCCAATACTTTCAACAAACCTTGCACAATTGTCAATGATAAATACAAAGTTTTGTTGAAGGAACTCATAACCATTCATCCACACCAATCTTTTCATTCCATCTCTTCAACACATTTCCTACATAAACTTATTATCAACATCCCCATACTTTCTCAACTCGTCATATATTTCCTTACACATATTTAACTTCATCATTGTGTATGCTCCAATAGTAAGTCGCCTCTTATAAAATATGCATATACAGTTTAGCTTAAAAACACAAAACTCTTTACTGCTAGTTTTTCAGCAAATATGCTATAATGTTTTTAAATTGCACTTGGGATCTATTCCCCACATTTACCACAAGAAGGAATAACTTTTGACTTAGATACATGAATCTTGAAAAAAAAATTAACTATTTTCAATGCATGGTTGACTTTCAAGGTAATATAGACAATGGGTTCAACATAAAAAAAACAATGTTTTTTCAAAAGATTTATAAAAACAAACCTTCAATTTGGCTATTATCATGAATTGGGTAAATGTAGAGCATTAGTTTGGCCTAAGAGAAAATGGAGAAAATATGGTTAAAACCCAACATAACTTTTCTACAAAAATTATAACTAAAGGTAATGATTTTGAAGCAAGATTAATATACCCTTTATACCTTGTAAATAAAATCATTAAATAATGCTTTGGATGTTTAAACTTTTTTCCATGCACTATTTTTGGTCTTCTTTTCTTTTTCTCCCCATTTCACTCTCCAACAACAATTTATCAGCTTATTGTTGCACCTTCTTGGGGCAATTGCTAGTTTAAACCTATGAATAATAAGGGAAATGCATGATGGTTGTCGTATATTAAAAGAGGCATAAAAATATAATATGTTGTAAAGTGGTTAATGAAATATAAAAATAAAATTAAGAAAATAGATCAATTTAAATTGTTTTTTGAATATTGTGGATTTTATTTTATAGTCTTAATAAGTTAGGTTGTGAAAACTACAATTTAACAAATTCTTTTTTAATACTATTTTCAAATTAGAGGAAGTGTTTAAAAGGTTTCTAATATTGTAAATTTCTTATTAAAAAAAGTTTTAAGCTAAATATAAAAATTAAAATTATAAATAAAAAATCACAAAAACATAAAATGAAATGTGTCATATTAATAAATAATTGTTTATATATATATATATATATAAAATTACAATTGAAACATAAAATGAAAAGTAATAAAAAAAATTAGTACATAACGATATCTAAAAATATTTTAAAAATTCTATATTAAATGTTTTTAAATTTATATTATATTTTTTTCTAAATAATGTCATCTATAAATATTAATATTGTATTTATAATTTTTTTAAACTATAATTAATGGAAATTAATATTTTTAAAATTTATTTTAATTTTCAAGAAGTCACTTTAATAATGAGAAAAAATATAAAAAATTATCACATGAAAATGAATTAATGTGTAGTTAAAGAACCATGATTTGCAAATAAACAATATAATTTTACTTTAAAAAATATATTTTAAATTTTCTTAAATAAAAAAAAAATCTTGGAAAAGTGGTATAAATAAATTCAATATAAAAATATAACTATAATTTTTTATATTTAAAATTTAAAATTATATCAACTGTATCAAAACTTTAAGTTCTTAATATAAAAAAATTATTTGTTTTAATTGTAAAGCAAAAATATTCTAACAAAGAAAAAAAATATCGTACTTATAATTAAAAAACGTGAAAGCAAAGCCAATGGGTTTTTGCTTGTTACGAATCGCTACCAAGGTAGGGATCTCCAATGTTGTCAACCTTGTAAGGATATGCAATTGAATCCACATGAACCACAAGTACCACGAAAAATGAAAAATATTTTAAGTATGTAACGTCTCATTGATAATTCAACTTCAAGCTTAGTACACTTACGTCTACCTCTATGTTCACCATTCATGATTGTTACACTCATTATAAAACCCTTGGGAGAACAGGATTGTTCTATGTTTACGTAGACATGGTCTCCATTGCATTTTGGAAAGTTTACTAACATCCAAGAAAATGAGAATGTATTTTCAATCCCATTAAACCTAACTCATCCCTTCAAATCTTTTAAATTACATCCAATTTTTTCTTTGTTTCCACATTCCAATCATGCTTCCAACGTTCAAATTACCCAATGGAAACCATGAGTTCCCTCTACAGAGACATGGACTTAGAATTAATCCAAGATTTATGATTTGAAAGGCTAACATGATCTATGTTGGAGGATGGAACAATTGGATTCTACCGTTGATGCAACTTCCATCAATGAAAAAAGACAAATATATTATTTTTCTTCCCTTCTTCTTATCCATACATGCAATAGCCAGTATTTAACATTATGAATTGCATGGATGGAATAAGGAATTTTTATAGTAATTACATTAAACATGATAAGTAGAATTGCTTAAATCAAAGTAATATGCTAATGTTTTCTGGAAAACAAATGAATCTCCTTGCTAATGGTTTTAATATTATTCTTAATTAAAATTAATAAGACAATGTTTTATGATTAATTAAGCAACCTATAAAATGCCCAGTCATTCTCTCCGCTTTCATGGTTTATATGGCAGCCAAATGCAAGGCATGGACAAGAATCATACTATGTTGCTCCTAGGTTTTAAGGTTTGACAATATTTAATTTTTTGGGGGGGGAATTGAACTCGCTTGCTTGTATGGTCAAAGAATGATTCATTAATTGGGTCTACCTCGTAAGGTTTCTAGATAGAGTGTTATCTTCCCCACCAAAGTTCTATTCTTGTAAGCAACATGTTGAGCTCATAATGAGTATACTGTTGTAACGACTTTGTGCCTTGTTGATGACCTAACGTCGTGTCTTGAAGAATCCAGGGTTTACCCTAGGTACCATCCTTGAGATGAGGGGAAGTGCCCTAGAATTTTCCCCAAGATAATCACCTAGAAAATAAATGCTCAAAAAAGGCCTCACATTTTGATTTGTAATTAAGGGACTTATACCCCTTTCAACTTACCAACATGGACACTTGTGGGAAAAAAATATTCCTAGTCCTTTTTCTCTATCTCTAACGCAAATAAACCATTCAAGGATTATAAGAATTCCATAGGAAACATCAATAATTCTCAAATCTTCAGCTAAGAAAGAATAATCTTAACTTGAAAACGATGGGGCTAAGCCAAAACATTAGCAAACCAAATCTAATCAAAACATGAATGTGCTTGTGTAGCCACTTGAGTAATGATATGTAACTACACTAAATGGGTCCCCTTTAATAATCAATCGGTGTAGAGAAAGGTTATTTATGTCCTTGCTCATAATTAGGGAGATTGTTCAATCTTGAATTGCTTGTGAACAATCAATTAGGTAGACAATCCCATACTCTTATTCTTCCATGCATATGGGTTTTAAATGTTGATTGGGCATGTATAATACTCTTGTCCTTTTTTCTTATTCTCTCCCCCAAATCTTAACTTGAAAACGATGGGGCTAAGCCAAAATATTAGCAAACCAAATCTAATCAAAACATGAATGTGCTTGTGTAGCCACTTGAGTAATGATATGTAACTACACTAAATGGGTCCCCTTTAATAATCAATCGGTGTAGAGAAAGGTTATTTATTTCCTTGCTCATAATTAGGGAGATTGTTCAATCTTGAATTTCTTGTGAACAATCAATTAGGTAGACAATCCCATACTCTTATTCTTCCATGCATATGGGTTTTAAATGTTGATTGGGCATGTATAATACTCTTGTACTTTTTTCTTATTCTCTCCCCCAATTGTATCAAGGACCTTCCACTCCTATAATGGACTTCATCCCAATATTTATGCTCATACTCTTTTCCTCGGCATGGTACTCTCAAGAAAACGCACTCACCCAATGTCCATGACAATTACAAAGAAAAGGGCGCACCCACATGCTTGGAAAATTTGCAATGGTAATTAGCCATGTAATATCTTTAAATATTTCCACTTATAATGTTAGTTGTCTATGTATTTTAGAACAACTAAATGGTCAGAAAGGAACCTAATGGTAATTAAAATCAATAGGGAAAGGGAGAAAAATTACCAACAATGATATAATCACCTAGGCAATCACAAAAATGCCTCAAGCCACACAAATTCGCCCTAGCAATTGATAATTTTCCTAGCACTATTTTAAAATGCCCCAACACTATTAAACCATCCATACATTGATAAATAAAAACCCCAAATAGTTCTAAATTTTCCCAAGCACGATAAAAATGCCCCACACACTTCAATACTTTCCCCATGCACTTCAAAATTTACCCAATGATTAACAAAATGCCCCATGCACTTCAATATTCATACAATGATGATAAAAACACCCTAAGCACTTCAAAATTCACCCAATGATGATAAAAACACCCCAGGCACTTAAATACTTTCCCCGTAAATTTCAATTTCGACCAACAATCAAAGAACTCAACTTTGGAAAAAGAAAATTCACCCAACTATGATTAAAATCGTCGAGGCAAAAAGATAACAACACAATGATGTATGTAAACATCCTAGGTAATCACATTACAACTCTAGCAATGCAAAAATGCCCCAGGTAATGAAAAAAATGTCCAAGCCAAAGAGTAATTCATCAAGTGAGTGAGAAAAACACCCACGAAGTCAAATACATTTAAAAATTTCAATTTCAAAACTAGCTATAGAATTGCAACAACTCTTAGATGAGAGCCATTGATTTCAAGATTCATATTGAAATGGACAATGGTAGTTTTAGAGCTATTAGCATTTGTAATTTGCAAGAAAATTGAGAACATGAAAGACAACCTCATTTAACAGCTAAGAACGAATGTTTAAACCATCCCATGAACCAATGAAACATTAAAACACAAATAAAGTCCCATTAAAACACTGACAACCATCAATAAAATTAACAAGAGAAATCAATCAATCACATAATGGAAACCATAAATTTATCTCGGAATCCGAAATGGGAAACCAACTTTTAATGGTTGCTTAATATATCTTGGCAATCTTTGGTTACAAGGATGCTTACTGATCCCTTGTGCTTCCTCTTCTCTTGACCAACAAAATCCCTTTGTGAGTGAAAATGGATGAGTAAATAGGGAGATATTGGGTAAAGGGGAGGCCAATAGGCCTCACCTTTCGTTTCCCATTCCCTGTCATTTTCCTCCTATTTCATTTTTATTTTATATTTAATTCTTTTATTTTTTTCTCTCTTGTCTTATTTACGTTTTTGTTTGTCTGTATTTTTCTTTTATCTCATGTATCGCCTTTATTCATTGCTAGATTACATTCCAAGTGATACCATTACAACCATTACAGAGTTCGGATCACATATCACAGGGTACATAATCACATATTGATAGTTGGTGCATTATATGCATAAATTATGAATTAGACTCAACCAAAAATTGTTGGGAGTAACGAAACTATGTAAGAACCTTTTCAAATATAAGGCATTGCATTTCTTCTAGCTAGAAACAAGATACTAACATCAATTTAGAATATCTACCATCAATCAAATACAAATATATTTCCCAGTTTTGTGGTTTCCACTTTGAGATGAACCCAAACGAGTGAGATGTGATTCCTAGGGTGGTATGTTAATCCCTTGTAGAACTCGACAACATTATGATATTATAACAGAATTTACCCATTATCTAATTCTACTTAAAAACAACAAAAACTTCCTTATTCATAAGTTTCAACTAATACAATCCCCAAAATTTTCAATTTACACTTCTTTTTAGTTTTCCTTACATTGGTAGTCTAATACATCCCATTTTTGTGTTCTAGCTTTTATTAGATTTGAAATTTGATTGTAAGAATTCCTTTTCTTAAAATCAAAAGCATATATGTCCAATTGTCAAACAATATGAAGTGAAGAGATTTGGATGCTCACATATAGAAATCAACTTTGTCATGGTTAAACTTGTAATTAAAAATAGGTTGATGGACTTTTCTTTGCACATGAAAAATCTAAGGATTGTCTCTGGGATCTCCATCAAACTGGAGAAAAAAAACACAAATCATGTTTTGTTCTAACATTCACATGCAACTCTCCTACATTTTTTTGTCAATGCAAATCCATCCATTGTGCATCTTCACAAAACTTAACCATCCACTTAACATTAAATCTAATATGAAGGATCCGAAGTTAACAGTTGTGATAAAATTAAGAGCTCTTTATTGATGGGTCCTTCGACAATGTTGCTCGTAATTATATTTGTAATAAAGAAACTAAGTCTATAATGAAATATGTCTTAAATTTAATGACTAAAATATATTTATTAAAAAAAATCAATAATTATTAACATAATAAACCTAAGCCCGCACGGGTGTGGCTCATTGGCGGTTCAGTTGTTATGAAGTCACTTGTTGTAAATTAGAGGTCACGAGTTCAGATCCCACCCAGATTTACCGGTGTCGCATGTCTTGCGGCGGGTGTGGGGTACCTAGGGATATAGTGGTAGCAAGAATGGATCCTTGAACCCTGTGTCACGCAAGTACCAGCCCGGCTCTAGTTGTTGATTCCCCTAGTTACAAAAAAAACCTAAATCACACTTTAAATTAAATAACTATATCATGAATAACTTTAATGAACCCCTCAAATCATTATTATAAATGAATTTATAATTAAATAACCATCACATGAATAACTTTAATGAACCCCTCAAATCATTATTATACCTCTAGGAGTGGGGAATCCCACCACTCATCCACCATATTGCAATCGTATAAAGTGTATGAACCCTCTTCCTTCGTTGGCCCTTGGGTCAAACTAAAGGCATCAATTTTTTTTGGTTTTATAAGTCTAAGCCCACCACCACTCCAAGCGTGAAATCAATGACTTTAATTTTTTTTGTAAGCTACATAATTCTATTAAAATACATAGGCAAAATTTACAAAAGTCATCCTGACCAAAACTGAGGGCCGTCTACAGAGACTGAGGGACTGAGACTGAGACATCATTACAAGCACTGAGTTCAAATTTAAAGCAGACATAGACATAAACATAGTCCTGGACATAGTTTCTAGACACAGACATAGATAAAAGACATAGGTACAGAGTTCAAAATTGAAGAAATCCATGGTTAGGCTTGACAGAAAACCTGTGAAACAAAAATTGGGGACGAGAGGTCGATCTTGCTGCTGGAAAACACGAACTTTAGGCTTGTGGAACTTCTTCAATGATGGGGCAATCCCATCGTTCTTCCTGCGACTTAGTGGGCAATTTGGTGGTGGCTTCCTGAACCGGTTGTGTTGGGTGATGTTGTTGGTCAAGCATATGGCTGGACATTTCCTTCAGACACTTGAAGAGAGGCTCAATCGTTGAGGGGATGGGGAAAGGCGATGCAGGAGGAGTTGCTGTTGTGCACCCGGTTGCGCTACCACTGCCACCTCCTCCACGACTAGCGAGAACCAAGCCCCCAGTAGCACTTCCATTGCCACCACCACCCCAATCACGGCCACCACCATTCAGACTACCCTGAAATGCCTGCAGTTCTCTTCCAGGAAAACAAATTATCCATGGCAGTGAGTTGAGTGTCTATCTCAGCGATTCTGGATTTCACAGCAAGGACAGAGTCATGGGCGTCAAACCAGTTGGTGAGCATATCTTCCACCAAATTGCATAACATGTTTTTCATGAGCCAGTAATGGTTTATCTGGCTACCATCCTGACCGGTTCCTAACTTCTGGTTCAGAACATGACCTTCCTAGGCTTCCCCCAGGATGCAAACTCGAGAAGAGATATGGGGTTCATAGTCGGTCGCTACTTGGAGGCTGCAGCCACGCTGGGCTTTTCCTCTACCTGAGATAGCCCTTCTCGGCGTACCTCTTTGGCACGACATGGTGACCCGACTGCACCTCTTCTTACAAAACTTGACAGACTGAGAGATACTAAAGAAAATGAACCAGAGAACCACCAGTCACACAGAGGGCTCAGTGATTTGTAGAACTAAGCGGAGACCACATAGAATGTCAAATTGAATTGCCATGGCATTTATATCTGCCTTCCCCCCTGCCATGGTACCAGTGCACAATGAATTATGTTGCAGAGCCATGAAAGCTAAGAGGGAAACAGGTTGTTTCCAACCCACATTGCAAGTGTCGAAGAGACAAGTCGAACTTCCCCCACGCGCGATGGACATTGAAGGTTCTGGAGGTTGGTGGAGTCAAGGTTGATGGACGGGTCGGGAACTTGATGGATGCCACGTGTCATGGGCAGATGCCGAGGCGATACATGTCGCCAATCCTCGGACTAGTCACCCGCATCCGAGAGAAATCAGTGACTTTAATTGAATCATCCCACTCAAATTAATGTAAAAAACAAGAGACACGCGTGAAATTAGTGACTTTAATTGAATCTTTTCACTCAAATTAATGTAAAAAAAGAGCCACGTGGTGGCAATGTCTCTGACATTGCCATTAGCTTTCTAACTGTTATGAAGAAAATTTTTTGCAATGGAAACACTTATTGAAAGAGTTGCTTTTTTCCACTTGATATGAAGCTAAATAACAATGGTTTAAAAGTTAAATTTGGACCATCGAAGCTTTATGACATGAGCTAACTTAGATTTGTTTAACGTTTAACATCATATCTATGTTTGTTTGTTTTTGTTTTTTTTATTAATATACAAATTAATTGTTTTTTTTTTATTAATATAAAAATTAATTGATTTTAAATAGGCTTAAATGGATCCCAAGTGATTTTGACTAGACTTTAAAGAAAAATTTAGAAAACTTCTTCTCTTATGTATTGTTTATATTATTTTTATACATTAAATACCTAATCATAATTAAACTCTTAATAAGATAAAAATACTCACTTTATGAAAATAATAAATACAATATATTTAATATGTTTTATAAGTTTATTTTATATTATTTTTATTTATACAATATTTTATATATTTATAAAATATTTTTGAATAAATATAAATAATTCATAGGTTTGTGTGGCAAATACGCTGAGATATCTTCATGATTGTCATGCCATTTCGTGCCATGCAAATTAAAAGAAAAAGTGGGTAATGACAAGATTGTTTAGTTATTTATTTAAAAGTATATTTTCTTATTTTGATTTTGTATATTAATATAATAATAACAATGTAATTTAAAAAAAATACCAAAACAAATTGTCGTGTTTCTCCAAGTTCCCCAAAAAGGAGGGTGTTGGGAAACGTTTTCCATGAAGCCTCCCAGCCCCCAAATCCTAGGAAGTACAGGAGGCACCCCAACCTTGCGAGACACATCCTCGTGGAACACTGTGTATATCACATTTAGTTGCTAAAAATTATTAAGATGACTGAATTATTTAAAAAGCTTTTGCACTTGGTTTCCAAATGAATATAATTTCTCTTCATAATATTGTTAGTTGTGCATTTTGGTTGAGAATTACATTAAGGATTGAAATCCAATGTCATGAAAAGGAAGGAAGAAAGAAATTGTATTGTCCAGGAATGTCCATGTAGATCAATGGGACTGAAAATAGTGTAGAAAAAGAACCCATAGAGACTGAAAAAAATAACTCTATGTTAAGACGTTAATGCAATATGAGTAATGTAAACATAGTGAAAGGGTGTAAACCCAAGGAAAGAAAATTGTTGAGATCAAGCATGAGATGAATTCCAATCTCTTGGGTGTTGTCTTCAAATATAAACTCTTATCTTCACAGTTCAGATAGTAATTAGCTTAACAGTTCAAATAGTGATGATGTTTTCAAAGAGTTGATGTTAGTCTACAAATATCTTCCTGACATATTATGTAAGAGAACTCTCTGTGGATTGATATTTTTACAGTTCATAAAGGCTCTTCCTATAGTTGACATACTTATGCTACATGTGATGGGACATATGAAGATATTGTATTGAGCATTTAGAAACATACCTAACTCTTTGCATCGACAAACTTTGACAGTTCTTGGGTATCGGTTCTATGTTCAACTAGAGCTTGTCGCGGGAGAACGATTTCTTTGAGGAGATTCTTGCGCATAAATGGATGAACAATAGCTTTAATTGTGTACTCATGATCACAATCATTCTCTGATTCATTTCTCCTTCTATTTTCGCTCTCTGCAGGTGCCATTGATTCAGTAAGACTCCCACTTTACCTGCTATCTTCTATCCCACCAATTGTAGACAATGCATCCTCTATATGTACCTTAGTGTCGCCTTCTTCATTCATCTCCAAACTCTTGATCGTCGAGATCTCCCAGCGATTTCTTGAATTCTTCCCCCTAAAACAATGCATGTTGGGAAGTAGAATCTTGCTCTATCTCCATTTCCATTCCAGCAGTCATTCCTCCATCCTCTCCTTCCTCTTCCTCTTCCACTTCAATGCTACTACTAGTTGTATCCATGGCTTGCTCGTAGGTCGTCCATTCCTTGGTGAAAGCCACCCGATGGTGTGCGGCTGCGGGTGTGTTGTGGTCGGAAAACCCAACCGCTTCACGACCTCTGCTGAAATCAAATTCTTTTGGCTCCCACTGTCGACAATGAACTGTAGCGGGGAACCTTTTACCCATAGCTGGTAGTGGAAAAGACGCTCCTCCCCCTCTGAATCTTCTAGTTCTTCCTTTTATATCTTCATGGTGGCAATGGTGGCGTTGGGCTCTGCATCGATAATCTTCTACCCTCTGTCATTCCCCTTATCGGGTTCTGATTCAGTGTCAGAGTATGCATCTGATTTAGAAGCCTTTATCTCGACCACCAGTGACTGCTTGGCCCGACACTCACTTGTGTTGTGAGTGGGGCTCTTATGGAACTCGCACCACTTTTTGGCTTCCTTCTTCGACTTTGCAGTGTTTCTCTTTGCTTGCGGCTTTGGAAAGTTTTCTTGAGTCGCCAAGCCTTGGCTGTGTCCTTGGTTCTGCGGTTTGGGGACACCTTTCCCTTGCTTTTGATTCGCAGATCCAAAGTCTCTCTTTTTCTATTTGAATTTTTGCTCAATTTTGGCAGCATACCGATATGCCGTACCAAGCGAGGAGATGTCGAGGAACTCCATTTCCTCTTGAATGTCTCTGTGCAGAAAACTGTGGTACTTTAGCACCAAATGTTTCTCTGAATCTTTGATACCCAACTTGGTGCGCAAGGTATGGAACAGATTCGTCAGCTCATGCACATCTTGATCTCTTTGTTGCCGCAGCGTAGTCCATTGTATGTACTTGTCCTCATAGCTCCCCACCGGATAATATTGCCCCTTTATGGAATCTCGGAAAGAATTCCAAGTGGGTACAGTCGAGAATAGAGAGGGTTGCTCCTCGTCCTTTCTCTCATAGTAGGTTTCCCACCAGTCCTTGACATGGGGGCAGCTTTGAGTAGAGAAAAAGTAATCTTTTCTCGGTCAGAAACATCATGAACCGAAAAATATCCTTCTAATAGATTCAACCATCTATCTACGGCATCTGCATCTATTCGGCCATCAAATATGGGAATGTTAAAGTTTACTTGTACCTTAAAAGGGGTTGTGCCTCTAGAGTGGCTGCTAGATGCAGATGCATCACCAGTGGGAAGTCGTTGAAGGATCTGGGCGAAGTTATCCATCATCGTGTTCCTTTGTTTTTCAAGGGCCTCCTCGAGCAACATTTTGATAGGATCTTTTACACCCTCGTCTTTATTTTCGTCCCCCATGGGTGGTCATCGGGATTTGCGAGGCTGATCTTGCAAAGGTTCAACCAGATCGAGCCCTAACTCTTTATACCCCGCCCTCGTTGGGGACATGCAAAGAAGGATTGAGAAAGAGCAGATTGCTCTCATACCATTGATCCGGATTTATGCAGGAACACAACAGAATACACAAATAACCGTAGAAACAAATATGCAGCGGAAATAACACTTCATTTCATTAATCAATAACTGAAACTGGTTAACATACATAATGGAAATAAACTAGCTAGAGTGTTGGTAGCTTATCTCTGAGAAGAGATGTGGCGGCTACATGCCTCTGAACTCCCTGTTACAATGAGGCTCAAAGGCCTATATATTATTGAGAAACAATGGAAACCCTACACATCCAAAAACCTAACCCTAGGAGGTGAAATGCAAGAATGTGGGCCCCGTTGGGTAACTTGGTACATCAATTTCCCGAGGTCGTAACTTTAGCATACTACCTCCGTTTAACGCGCATGATACATTGTTAGAAAGATCTATTTAAGGACTACATCCATAAATAACAAATATCAAGTCCGAAACGGACTCATATTTGCCCGACCATTCGATGCCGAAAAAAACGTCGTTTAGGGCCTCAAAACGGCTCCGGAAGTTTAGGACCCGAAAACTACCAAGAATAGTAAATTGTGCTACAATTAAGGAAAGTGGAAAACTGAAAGAAACAATTGTGGGGTTCCAAGTGGAATAGGTGGGTGGCCACCAATATCCTCTTGGATAAAAAATGATTTATAAAAAAATATAAAAAATAAAAATTACAAACAAGTTAAGCCAGCAAAATAATAACATATATCTTCTTTAACTTGGAAGACCATAGTAAGAATACTTCTACTACCCCTGAGGATATCCCAAATTAGTGATTTTCCACTCACTATTTCATTTTAGTATTTAGAAATCCAGAAAACCTTTTAAGATTTTGTTAATTGGATTATAGTACTTAGAAATATGGAAAGTAGCTTACACAGATTTTTTTATTTTATTTTTTTATATGAACATGTTTTTATTTTTAATTTATATATATAAACGCGTTGCTTTACATGCATTAATGTGGAACAAACCTAGATTTTATTTTTTCTAATTGGTATCAACAATCGTAATAAATTTTAAATTTTTTAATTGGTATCAACAATCGTAATTAATTTTAATAAGTTGGGATTGGAACAATTGATGTACAACCTGACATTTATGGTGGCGGTACCACAAAGCTTGCAAAGCCAGGCTACCAATAAAAAACGATTTAAAAAAAAAATGGACTTAAGTATATTAGTAGATATATGAGTACACAGTGAGAAGCTTGACATAATGGTATTACAAAGGACAATAGTGGATGCGGGTTACCGGTTGATGGTTTGAAGAAGTTCTTCAAAGGATAAGATTTTTATTATGTCTATTCTTCTGAAATTATTCTCTAAAACTAACAAAAAATAAAAATATTTTTATTGTTGTTCGAGACTCTTCACAAAACTCACGATTAAAGGACTTGGTCAATCACTTACAATGACAATGTGTATGGTTCGCATGATGGTAAACAATAGTTTTGGAATTAATTATTTTAACTAATTGTACTTGATTTCGAGCAGGTCCTTATTAGTGGGGTCTTAAATTTTCTTTTTAGCAGAAATGAAGTATCGGGTGCCATTGCAAGGCTGGACTACTGCGATCTAGGGAGAGTAGATAAGAGAAACTCTCATACATGCAAGGTATTGATTAGCAAGCATGTGAATAGATTCAATTCTATGGGGTTCTGGAACCGAACAAAAATTAAATTGGAAGGCGGTGGTGTTTTCGTGTGTTACCACTTTGGTTTTAACTGGAAGTTCTTTTGCGCCCAGTATGATCATGATGTTGGGGATTCGTGGCCCCCTCTATCTAATGGGCCCTATGAGACATAGTAGCCACCTTAAGAACAAAACTGGAATCACTATAGTCGTGATCCATGGGGCTTGTGAAAGGCTTGTTTATAGTGAGCTCTTCCTTGACAAAGCTCACATAGATTGAGATGGGGGCTTACCCATAAATTGTTGAAATTCATTAGTTTAGATATGATCTGTACCTTTATATATGATGTTATTTATTTATGATACTTTTAGAAGGGAGCTTACTATATTGGATTAATTAAAATGGGTGGAGGGCACAGGAACAACCAGTAGGAATTGGATCATTAGAAATTCATTTAATTTTTATTTATTTATGCCAGGGTTATTATATCTCTATCAGCTTGAGGAATGCAATAACAATGGTCTTACTTTACATAGTCTATGTTTGTGTCGTTTTAACTACCCTTTACTGACTCAATTACTTGCTGAGCTTAATGCATGGTCCTTCACATAGAGCATCATTGGACAAGAGGAAGGGAGGGCTTGATTGGGCTGGCACTTTCAGCAACATTGCTATCTACATAATGAATTGAAGTAAGGGGGTCAGCTGGGTGCTTCGATGAAATAGATACTAAATCATCGATACATTCTAGTATGGGGTAGTAGTGCAATGGGAATGGGGAGTTGTCCTGGGAGTAGGAGGGTCGGTCCTCTAATTCTTACTAGACTTCTTAGAGTCACATTGGTTGTTTTATTGTCTACCATAATGCAAACCCACTTAGGGAGAAAACATGACTTCCCACCTTCTAGCCTTGCACTTAGAATTGATGCTATAGAGTTATTCCATCCATCCGAAACCAAATTACCTAGTTTATAACGCAGGATCCTATGGGACATTATATAAATCGTATAGCAAAGGTGGAATACAATAGCCTGGTTCAATTAGACCTTGCTTCCAAGAATATTATGAGGAAGAGTCCAACAAACGATCCTGGTGATTGAGACCTACCCAACTCACCCTTCCTTCTGATACTGCCCAGAATAAATGAGCAATATAATTGGTTGTCCTCAATTCATATGTCCAGTTTGCGTTATAGCATTGTATAAGGAATCTTGCAATCTATGTTCAACGACATGCCACGCAAACTTACCCTGGTATTTTTATTTTCTCAATATGAGTGAAAGGGTTACCTCCTTCGAAGGTTCACCTCTCACCCTCATTTTGATGGAGAGGATTGTAGGGAGAGCATAAGGTGTCATTTCTTATTGATGAAAATGGGAGGAAGTGTTGGTTGACCTTTGGACAGGAAATTGCAAGCCCAGAGCACTAAGAAAAAGATAGAGAAGAAACCCTAGAGAAAGAAGACGATGTGTTAAGATGACAGAAAGATGAACAAGATCAGAGAAAAGAGACCATTATAGAACTCTGTTCCTTTAAAAAATAATAATAATAATAATAATAATAATCAAGAGAGAGAAAGAGAGATTCATTGGCTTTAGCTCATATGATTTAGCTATTAACCTGTTATAGTTTGCATTAAGAGTCCACGAAATTGGAAAAATGATGAAATTGGGGTTTCTTGGGAAACCAAGGCTTTTACCTTGCTCAATTCTGAGTGGGTGGTTAAAGGCAAGGTACAGCTGGAAAAGTGTGTCGAGAATGAAAGGAAAGAGAGAATCCATAAGGCCACCTCTCTAAGGAGCTAGGACAAAACAAATTTGGCGATTTTCAAACTCGAAACTATGTTTACAAACCCTTTCTCAGCTATCATCCTGGGCTAACCAAAAAATCGAGAGAAACATGAGATTCAATATGAGATTTCAAACACTTCTTTATAGAATATATATACAGACACACTTGATTGAGCCGATATCAAATTTTCAAAATGCAGAAGATATATACAGACACGCTTAATACATACAGAAGATTTCAAAATGCTTTATTGTTGAAAACTGTAAGCTTGAGGGCCGCCGACCAACCATAGCCGACCAAAATCCACCTAGCCGTCCATCAACCACCCAGTCGTCCATCAACCACCCAACAATCTAACAATAAATGAAATTCACCCTACAACAACAAATGTAACAGTAAAAACATGCTTGTAAAATCTGCTCTAAATAGCTCATTTCAGAGTTGCATAAGGCAGACTTGTAGCTTTCTCTTTTGCTTAATAAAATTCTGAGCAGCAGCTCATATTTTCTATCTTATTGCATTTTCAGTTCTTGATTTTTTTAGTTTTTTTTTTACATTCTCTACCTTCAAATTGGTATCAGAGCAAGGTTGTGGAGAAACTGATTGTGGAAGAGCATAGGCTAGTTGTGGAGGTGCAAAATCTAGTTGTGCAGGAACATAATCATGGAATGGAAGAATTGATTTTGGTAATGTTGTTTTATGTTGAATGCAATGGTAAAACATTTAATTTGGTGTGATGAAATTGTTGCAACAAGGTTATTGTTTTTGGGTCACTAGTTCAATTTTAATTTTGTTAAAAGGCACTAGGAATATTAAAAAAATCACAAAGTATTGTGAAAGTGTAATATTTAATCAGTTTGCATTAGGTTGTGCCAAGTTGCATTGACAAAGTGTTGTGGAAGTGATATATTTTTCTGCAATTTAATTATGGGGGGTGTGAGTAGCTGTAGTCTCACTCAACCCCAAATTCCACAATTTAATGGGGAAAATTATGAATGTTGGAGCTTTAAAATGAAGAATTTATTTTGTTCACAAGAATTATGGGACTTGGTTCAGAATGGTTTTAGAGAGCCACTAGATCAAGCAGCATATAATGCTTTATCACAAGCACAAAAGGATATTCTCAAAGAGAATAAGAAGAAGGATGTCAAGGCATTATTTTTATACAACAAGCACTGGAAGAATCAATTTTCCATGGGTTGCAACAGCCACAAGGTCCAAGCATGCATGGGACACTCTACAAAACTCTTATCAAGGTACTAGCAAAGTCAAGTTGGTAAGATTACAAATACTTAGAAGAGATTTTGAACATTTGCAAATGTCAAATTCTAAGACAATAAATTATTTTTTCACTCATGCACCGAGTATAGCAAATCAGATAAAGTCTCATGGAGATACTTTGGATGATCAAAAGGTTGTAGAATTTATTTTGAGGAGTCTTCGTATTAGATTTGACCCAATTGTTGTAGCTATTGAAGAATATAAATATTTGTCTCAAGTTTCTATTGATAGTCTTATGGGGTCTTTACAAACCCATGAGCAAAGACTCAATAGGTCAAACGGTTCCTCAATAGAAAATGCATTCAAATCACAAGTTCAAGCTAGCAGCAAAAGAGGAGGAAGAATCACTAATAGAGGTGGAAGAGGATTTGGAAGAAGAAGAATCATCAATCGTAATGAAGGTGGTAGATTAGAGAACTCTCATGAAGAAGGAGCAAATTCTAATTCTTTGCAAGTAGTCAAAGGTGGCAGACATTATCTTGAATTTCATGACCAAGGACAAAGGTATGGAAAATCACATATCCAATGCCACTATTGTCAAAAATTTGGTCCTTATGCACCTGAATGTAGGAAGATGCAGTTTGATATGAATAGGCAGAATGCAAATTTCTCAAGAGAAAATCACTCTGAAAATAGTGATTCAATGTTTATTACTTGTAATAATGCACAAGAAAGCTCAAAAGAAGTATGGTTTTTAGATAGTGGTTGTAGTATCCACATGAGTGGAAACAAGGATATGTTTGCAAACATAGATGAATCTGTGCAGTCAGAAGTAAAATTGGGAGATAATAAAAAAGTAGTTGTCATGGGTAAAGGTAGCATAAAATTTGAAACTAAGCAAGGTGAAAAGAAACACATTCCAAATGCGTATTATGTCCCTAATCTCAAACATAATCTAATTAGCATTGGACAACTACTACAAAAGGGATATAAAGTCTATTTTGAAAATGATGCATGTGAGATCTTTGATTCACATAGAACACTAATTGCAAAAGTCCAAATGACACAAAACAAGATGTTCCCTTTAAGGTTGCAAAACTATTTGTTTGTTGCTTTCAAAGCAGTCCTCTCAAATCAGTCATGGTTATGGAACTTAAGGTTTGGTCATTTAAGCTTTAGTGGTCTAAATTTGTTGCATAGAAAGAACATGGTGAATGGTTTGCCATTGATTGAACAACCAAACAAACTTTGTGAAGGGTGCATTCTTGGTAAGAAACATAGAGATTAATTTCCTGTTGGTAAGTCATATAGAGCAAGAGCTCCACTTGAAATTGTGCATTCATATTTGTGTGGGTATATGCAGACACCTTCTATCGGGAATAACTTGTATTTCATAAATTTCATAGATGATTATTCCAAGAAAACTTGGGTATTGTTATCTCCCAAAAAGTACACCATCATTTTGGGTGATAGGATGGGTTAAAATTCATTTTTTGTGAGTCTTGGTCTTCAAAATCTAAAATTACAGGGTGTTGACTGTTCATGGCCCTGAGGATGAGATCATTCCTGTCACGAATGCTTTTGAATTTGATAAGCTTATATCAAATCATGTTCTTCGGGTTTTGGATGAAACTGATCATTATTACAATTTCCATCAAAAAGAGTTGACACCTGTTGTCCTAGTTTCATAAAGTCTGATTAAGAGAGGCCTAAAACAGGAATACAAACTATTGGTTTGCATAAAGCAGATGAAGATAATGGCATCATAGATCGGTCAGGAACCAAACTACAACTCTCAATTCCATGATCAGTCATGTCTTCTGACCATCTACATAAATTGACTGAGTCTGATTTGAAGCTTTCTGTGACATTTTGTTCATTTCGCAAATATACAAAAGATTGGCAGAAATATAACAGGTTTTATCTTTGAACTAAATGATGAGATCTATATATACAGAGGGCAGAGCAATTGCATCACAGTGTGCAGAGTTCAGGGCAACAAAGCATTTCACAGCTGGATGGATCCGAACATGTCTAGCATGCTATAAACTCTTGCAGACTTTTCCCATAAAGTCTAGATGGAGAGACATTTGAAACAGTTCAACAAGGAACATAAGCAACTGCTGCAATAGAATACAAGAGTGGAGAAGCCACCATTAGTTGTCAGTCTAGAGAGCTTTTTTCATTTTTATTTGAGGCCTATTGCAGTTATCAACTGGATAAACACTTTCAGTATTTCAAACTTTCAAGCACTTCTATATGAAAGCCCATGATGCATCACACCGAAACAAGAGGATTTTTTTGCTGAAATCGCGTGATCTTGAGGGGAAATTTTGACAGCCTTCCCGAGCTCTAAATCCAAATCTAAAAGCACCAGTGGATAGCTTATGATCTGTAGATCAAAATCGACTATTTGAACATGCAAAACGGACATCGGACGACTGAGAAAATTGATTTTTTCCAAAGGTAGTTTTTTTAGGAATTCTACAGGTTTCGGCAGCTTAGGCGAGCCTCCAAGAGCTCATTAGCTGCCGAAAAGGCTGACTTTCGGCAGCTAACGCGTGAAACTGGCAGAAGGCTTAGCTGCCGAAAGCCTGTTTTCACAGATCACTTAAGATTTCGCCCAGATCTCGGATTTGTTCGCTGAAATGGCAGAAAGCCAA
>LPNX010068597.1:232576-258585 GCA_001517045.1 Pseudotsuga menziesii | reverse complement strand
ACTGTTGTTAGTTGTCATGAAGATCAAGTTTTTATCTCTGAAAACCTTGAAGATGTTGAACAGATTGACAAATTTACAAGTGACATCTTCAGATCTACCAAGATTGAAGAAGACAGCCTACAATTTCCAGATTTGCAGGGGCTCTCTAATCTTCAGCTAGAACACGTAAATCATGATCCTGTATCTGTTGATGTTGTAGCAGCATATGTTGAGGATAGCCCACATCTTCCAGACTTGCAGAAAAAGACATATTTCAACAGACAGTTGCAGGAAGGGCAGCAAAATGGTTCAGATCAGCAATCTGTTTTGTATGTTTCTCCAACAGATCTCGAGCAGCCTGCATTCAACAATGAGCTTATTAAAGGCAGTTTTCAGCATCTTTTTAATTTACAGTTGGATCAGCAGTTTAATGAGGTATTGCTCTGTGATTTTAATGACCCTATTGCTGTCTATTTAGATTTCATGAGCAGCATAAATCTGAGGATATTTTTGTTAGAAGGAGATTGTCTTTATCCTCTGTTCAAACATCTTTTCTGCATGATATGGTTTCCATTGTTTTTCGGGTCAAGATCTAGCATGATGGCATTAAAAAAGTTCCTTACATGGCTTCATTGGAAGCATCACTTCATTTAATAAGAGGCAGTACATCTGGTTAGTGTAGGGATAGGTAGAGGAATAAGCTCTTCTTATGAGCAGTTAGATATTTTTTCAGTTTTGTTTAGTTCATGAATAAGCAGAACAGGTTGCATGTAAGCTACAGATGGGATACAGGTTTGCAGAGGGATCAGTGCTGATGGGTTGATGACTCCATGCCCAATGCTAAAGGCTACTGGAACTACTTGGTTCTGGGATTCTTCAGAACCTCACTGGGAGGATTCTATCCCCGAGTAGGAGCCAGATGTTATCTCCCAAAAAGTACACCGTCATTTTGGGTGATAGGATGGGTTAAAATTCATTTTTTGTGAGTCTTGGTCTTCAAAATCTAAAATTGCAGGGTGTTGACTGTTCATGGCCCTGAGGATGAGATCATTCCTGTCACGAATGATTTTGAATTTGATAAGCTTATATCAAATCATGTTCTTCAGGTTTTGGATGAAACTGATCATTATTACAATTTCCATCAAAAAGAGTTGACACCTGTTGTCCTAGTTTCATAAAGTCTGATTAAGAGAGGCCTAAAACAGGAATACAAACTATTGGTTTGCATAAAGCAGATGAAGATAATGGCATCATAGATCGGTCAGGAACCAAACTACAACTCTCAATTCCATGATTAGTCATGTCTTCTGACCATCTACATAAATTGACTGAGTCTGATTTGAAGCTTTCTGTGACATTTTGTTCATTTCGCAAATATACAAAAGATTGGCAGAAATATAACAGGTTTTATCTTTGAACTAAATGATGAGATCTATATATACAGAGGGCAGAGCAATTGCATCACAGTGTGCAGAGTTCAGGGCAACAAAGCATTTCACAGCTGGATGGATCCGAACATGTCTAGCATGCTATAAACTCTTGCAGACTTTTCCCATAAAGTCTAGATGGAGAGACATTTGAAACAGTTCAACAAGGAACATAAGCAACTGCTGCAATAGAATACAAGAGTGGAGAAGCCACCATTAGTTGTCAGTCTAGAGAGCTTTTTTCATTTTTATTTGAGGCCTGTTGCAGTTATCACCTGGATAAACACTTTCAGTATTTCAAACTTTCAAGCACTTCTATATGAAAGCCCATGATGCATCACACCGAAACAAGAGGATTTTTTTGCTGAAATTGTGTGATCTTGCGGGGAAATTTCGAAAGCCTTCCCGAGCTCTAAATCCAAATCTAAAAGCACCAGTGGATAGCTTATGATCTGTAGATCAAAAGTGACTATTTGAACATGCAAAACGGACATCGGACGGCTGAGAAAATTGATTTTTTCCAAAGGCAGTTTTTTTAGGAATTCTACAGGTTTCGGCAGCTTAGGCGAGCCTCCAAGAGCTCATTAGCTGTCGAAAAGGCTGACTTTCGGCAGCTAACGTGTGAAACTGGCAGAAGGCTTAGCTACCGAAATCCTGTTTTCACAGATCGCTTAAGATTTCGCCCAGATCTCGGATTTGTTCGCTGAAATGGTAGAAAGCCAATGAGAATGAATGGATCATAAATTATGTTATCAAGATTGAAGGGTTTTGAGCGAGATTTAAGTCATTTTGGCATTTTGGCTAAGTTTCAACCTCGTCTTGAAGAACAGCACTAAAAGTCGACTGCCACATCATTAAATTCAAATCTGTGGTGCACCCAACTAAGTCCACCGAGCCTTGGGAGGCTACTTCACTTCATCAACCACCGAGCTTTGAAAGCAGATCGACACATCAGCATTGCCTTGATTCAAGGAATCAGTCCTACTTTTTTACTGTCAGTTAAATGTTTAGTTAACTCAACAGATCCATACTTTTAGGATCTGAAAACTGTTTGTAAAGGCTTTAAAAGCCTAAGAACTCAGACTATTGAGGGGTTCGATTTTGGATGCAGTAGTCTGCTATTGTACTCAGCTTTCTTTATGCTAATACAGATCACAGGTTTCTTTCAGCTTTGGTATCAGCTTTCCATCTTCATNTTCACTATTATCTGTGTTATCTAGCTTTGAATGGTCTCTTTTCCATTGTTTAGCTCATAGCCTGATGTTAGTTTCTTGAATGTCTCTTGAGCCCTACTATGTATTGGTTTGGTTACATTCCTTTTCTTCATCCATTTTCAAAGTATTTACTGATTAATCAACTCTTGAGAGCACTGTTTTATTTGTTTACCATGATGAATGTCTGAATGCTATACTCGGATTGAGTCATCCCATTGATCCACCCCTTACAAAAAACACAAAAAACATCGAATTCTCAAGTTACCAGGCATACCTAGCTTATAACCCTAGGTAGTTTCCTGGAGTGCTAACAGGTATATTTCTTGAAACACAAATCAGAATCTTTTGAGGTGTTTAATCAGTTTAAAGTCATGGTTGAAAAGCAAAGTGGACACTACATTAAACTTTTAAGAACAGATAGAGGCAGAATATTTGCATCAAATGATTTCTTGAGTTTTTGCAAAACAGATGGGATCAAAAGGAAACTTACAACTAGCTATACACCACAACAAAATAGTATTGCAAAAAGAAAAAATAGAACAATAATGGAAATGGCAAGAAGCATGATGAAAGTTAAACAACTACCAAATGAATGTTGGGATGAAGTTGTAGCTTTTGTAGTATATATTTTGAATCGTTCCCCCACAAAGTGTGGCAAGGATAAAGTACCACAGGAAGCATGGAGTAATAAAAATCATAATGTTTCTCATTTAAGAGTCTTTGGGTGTATTGAATATGCACATGTTCCTACTGAAAATAAGAAGAAGTTAGATAATAAAGGAGAAAGATGTATTTTTGTGGGACATAGTGAGCAATCAAAAGCATACAAGTTGTATAATCCTATCCCAAAAAGGACTATAATCAGTAGAGATGTCAAGTTTCTTGAAGATGAAGAATGGATTTGGAATGAAAATCTACATTAACAACAACAATTCGGAATGAAATATTTTGATGAAGAACAAGCTTCCAACAATGGCTCCAGTTCACATAGCACAACATCAACACCTCAATCAGCTTCAAGATCGCAGTGAACTCCAGTGAAGACAAGAAGTCTCAAAGAAATATATGAGGTAACTCAAGGTAATGATGATGATGGTTTGATTTCTGATTTCACATTATTTTCTATTGTTGATCCAATCTGTTTTGAAGAAGCAATTAAATATGAAAGTTGGAAAAAGGCTATCGATGAAGAAATTGAAGCAATAGAGAAAAAACAAACTTGGAAATTAGTGAATCTTCCAGAAGGAAAAGATGCAATAGGTGTAAAATGGATATAGAGAACAAAGTTTGATGCCGATGGAAATGTTGTAAAGCATAAAGCAAGGTTAGCTGCAAAGGGTTTTTCAAAAAAACATGGGATTTATTACAATGAGACTTTTGCTCCAGTAGCTAGATTAGATATAGTAAGAACGGTGTTAGCAATAACAGGGCATCATAAATGGAAAGTTTATTAGATGGATGTCAAATCAGCTTTTTTGAACGGGATATTACAAGAAGAAGTATATGTGCAGCAGCCACCAGGTTATCAGATATTGGATCATGAACAAAAAGTTTATAGATTGAAAAAGGATTTGTATGGTCTCAAACAAGCTCCAAGAGCATGGTATAGCCGCATTGATTCATATTTCGAGAGCCATGGTTTTAGCAAATGCAACAGTGAGCTAACTCTTTACATCAAGCTAAATAATCAAGGTAAGGTCTTACTTGTATGCCTATATGTTGATGATTTGATATTTACAGTAAACTTTTCAATTGAGTTGTTTAAATCAACAATGAAAAAATAATTTGAGATGACAGATTAGGGCTTAATGAAATATTTCTTGGGCATAGAAGTAAGTCAAACATATGATGGAATTTTCATTTTTCAAACAAAATATGCAAAGGATGTTTTGAAAAGGTTCAAGATGTTGAATTGCAATCCAGCATCTACACATGTACAACAGGATTGAAATTGAGCAAAGAAGACAAGGGTGCAAAAGTAGATCCAAGTTTGTTCAAAATATTGGTAGGAAGCTTGATGTATTTGACAGCAACAAGTCCTGCCATTATGTATGCAGTCAGTTTGATTTAAAGGTTCATGGAAACACCAATGGATTCACATTGGCAAACAGGGAAAAGGATTTTAAGATGTATTAGTGGAACAAGAGATTATGGAATCTTATATTCAAAATATCAGATGATTTCATTCTAGTAGGGTACATAGACAGTGATTTTGCAGGTAGCATTGATGATAGAAAAAGCACAGCTGGGTATATTTTCCATCTTGGTTCAGAAGCAATCTCATAGGCTTCCCAAAAACAACCTATTGTTACTCTTTCAACTACAGAAGCAGAATATGTAGTGGCAACATCAACAACATGTCAACCAGTGTGGATAAGAATAATAATGTTAGATTTGAGGCAAGATTGGGAAGGAGCAACAAAAATTTACTGTGACAATAATTCAACAATACAACTATCAAAAAATCATGTTTTTCACAAAAGGAGCAAGCACAAAAGAAAGATTTGAACATCTAAGGAAAGGTTTGGGCATCATTGAGAAGTCAAGCTTGTCAGGAATAACTCCCGAATTCATTTATTTCAGTGCAAAATCATTTATTTATACATTACATATGCTGGTTGAGTTTCATCTTTAGACCAGCCTTTTCAGCTTCCTACATAACTATTCATTTTCCTTTATTTATTTACAAAATATAATCCCGGCGGATTATATTCCAACAATCCCCCCCTTAATCCGAAGGGGTGTTAGTAAGTCCGAGCATGTTTCTGAATCTTTCAAACTTTTCTCGTCCAAGCGCTTTGGTGAAGATGTCTGCAACTTGATCATTTGTGGAACAATGTCGAAGATGGACTGTCTTGGCCTCTACATGATGTCGAATCAAATGATACTTTGTGTTGATGTGTTTGGTTCGATCATGGAATCTGGGATTCTTAGCCAGCTTGATTGCAGAAGTATTGTCGATCAATAATGGAGTGGAGTTCTCTTGTTTTTCTTGCAAATATTCAAGTATCTTCCTGAGCCATACTATTTCTTTCGTTGCTTCAGCTGCAGCCACATATTCTGCTTCTGTTGTTGAATCTCTCGGAACTGACTGTTTGTGTGATCTCCATGAGACAATTGCTGATCCAAGACTCATAGTGTATCTAGAAGTTGATACTCCTGTCTCCTTATCGCCATCGAAATCTGAGTCTGAGTACCCAATACGTTTGAAGTCATCCACCTTACAGTACTTGAGTCCAACGTCTTGAGTCCCCTTCAAGTATCTTAGAACTCTTTTTGTAGTTGACCAGTGTCCTTCACAAGGTTTATGCATGAACCTTGAAAGTATGCCAACAACATAAGAAATATCTGGTCTAGTTGTTGTAAGGTAGATAAGTCTTCCTACAAGTTGTCGATACTTGGTCGCATCTTCAAATTCTTTTCCTTCGCTTGATGTGAGCTTCATTTTCTGTTCCATTGGAGTAGAGATAGGGTTGCATTCTGTCATGCAAAATTTGTCTAGTAGTTCTCCAACATATTTTTTTTCTGAGATAGGAATATGTACTTAGGATGTTGAGTGACTTCAATTCCTAAGTAATAGTGGAGATGTCCCATAGCTATCATTTCAAAGATCTTTTTCAAATCTTTCTTTATGGATGCTATATAGCTCTCATTGTTCCCTGTCATCAAAAGATCATCTACGTACACCACAAGATACACAACAGATCTTCCAACTTTCTTTATAAATAGTGTTGCATCATCAAGATCAAAATGTTCGAAATTTAACTTCAAAAGATGCTCGGTTAATTTTTTATACCATGCGCAAGGCGCTTGTTTTAGGCCATACAAGGATTTGACAAGTTTGCATACCTTTTGTTCTTTTCCTTTCACAACAAAGCCTTCTGGCTGAGACATGAAGACATTCTCTTTCAAGTCTCCATTCAAGAAAGCAGTCTTCACATCCATCTGATGAACTTTCCACCCATTCTGAGCAGCTAAAGAGAGTAAGGTACGGATGGTAGCCCATGGAGAGAACGTTTCTTCATAGTCAATTCCTTCCTTCTGTGCATGGCCTTTTGCTACAAGCCTCGCTTTGTGCTTGTCAAGTGAGCCATCTGATCTATATTTGTTCTTGTACACCCACTTGCAGCTAATTGGTTTGGTTCCAACTGGAGGGTCAACCAGCTTCCAAGTTCCATTCTTCATGAGTGCATCATACTCATTCTGCATAGCATCTTTCCACTCAACTTGAGTAAAAGCTTCTTCAAAGGAATTTGGTTCAAAGTTAGCAGATAAATTAAATTCACAATCAAATGATACATCCATGTCATCACCTGAATTATCTGCTTCTCCTCCATCTTCATGTCTTTTTGAACTTCTCGTTCCCGTCTTTCCAACTTCATCTGGATGGACACTTTCAAGTGTCTTTGTGGCCCATTTAGGAATATTCCGTGATGGTCCTGGTTGATCAGCTGGTGGTGCTTCATTTCCTTCAAAGTTGAGTCTTCCAAGTCTCTCAATCACATCATCCAGTTGAATCTCTTGTTCAGGTGAAGTAGCAAGAACCTCTTCATGCGGGGGAGTTGGTTCTTCATATGGAAATTCCAAAGGTTGATCCAGAATAGGAATCCCCCCTTCAAGGTTTGGAATTTCATATTCATTTTCAGAATATTTCTTTGGATGAGGATAATTTTCCAAACGATCAAGTTGTCTCTCAATGGACTGGTCATTTTTATTATTCTCAAGAAAAATGACATCTCTGGAAATAAGAAACTTCTTGTTTACCTCATCATACAGACGGTATGCCTTGGAGTTTTCTTCGTACCCCAGGAAAATGCATTTTCTGCTTCGAGCACCAAGCTTGTTTCTTTGCTCCTTTGGAATCAAGGCATAACAGGTGGAACCAAAAACTCTGAGATGCCTGACTGAAGGGAGATGGCCAAACCACATTTCATGTGGAGTCTTGTTATCAAGAGCATTTGAGGGACTTCTATTTCTCAAATAGGCTGCACATTTCACTGCATCACCCCAAAACATTAGTTTTACATTCTTAAAAAACATCATTGAGCAAACCATGTTCATTATGGTTCTGTTCATTCTTTCTGCTACACCATTTTGTTGAGGATTGTAGGGAACTGTAGTCTGATGTGCAATTCCATGTTGGCGAAGATAATCTTCAAAAGCATTTGAAGTGTATTCTTTCCCATTGTCAGTACGAAGTGTACCAATTTTAGATTGTGCTTGTTTTTCTATCAATGCATGAAAGTCCTTGAATGTTTGAAATGCTTCTGATTTTGTCTTTAATGCGTAAATCCAGCACATTCTTGAGTAGTCATCAACAAAGGTCATAAAATACTTATTCCCATTGGCAGAAGGAGTTGGCATTGGGCCACATAAATCAGAATGCACTAATTCTAATTTCCTACTTGCTCTGAAATTAGATTCATGGAATGGCAACTTACTGTGTTTCTCTAATATACATGCATCACATTTTCTCTTCTCTTTGGGAATGGTGGGCAAACCAAATACACCATTATTTCTCAACAAACGAAGACTGTTATAATTCAAATGACCAAATCTTGCATGCCACAATAAACTTGATGACAAATTACATTCTCCATGCTGAGAGAGGTAGGCATAGTTCTGAACCCTTGCAGATGAACCCTTTAGCTTCAGCAACTTCCCATCTTCGTATTCAATCATGGTGACTTGGTTGTCAGAGGACTTTCTTATTTCTACGATTCCATCAAACATGTGGATGGAATGGCCTTGCTGTCGAATCTGCACCAAGGACAGCAAGCTTCTCTGCAACTCTGGAAGATAAAGAACATTCTTCAACAAGAAATCAGGGAATCCAGGCATCTTCAGCCGAATGGTGCCCATTCCCTTTGGTTTAAGACTTGACTTATCTGCAAAGTAAACTATGCCATTTATTGTTTCATTAAGTTCTTCAAAATAGTCTTTTCTAAAAGTCATGTGTGATGTTGCACCAGTATCAAGTAGCCAACAATCTGTGTAAGATGAAAGTGAAATCATTTCATTAATACCAAGATTACAATGTGCAACAATACAATGAGCAGAATTTGAAGATTTACTAGCATCTTGGTTCTTATTGGCATCTTTCTTCTAGTTATGTCTGTCTTTGATGGAGTCCCACGAAGCCCAACACTGATCTGTTGTGTGTCCAATCTTTCCACAACACTTGCACTTCAAATCTGATATTTTGCTAGAGTTGTTTCTGCCTCCTCTACCTCTGAAGTTTCTTCTTTATATGCCTCTCTTAGAAGCTATAGATTGCATCTTCTGTGATTAAATCTAGCAACTTATAGAAAGCTTTGAAAATTTATAGGATACAGGCTTGAGTTCTTGGTCTTTTACAAGTTAGAAAATGATTTTGCATCCTATTATACAATTCTGCAGCTTATCAAAATAATTCAGCAACTCTATATCAATTGCTTTAGAGTGCTATTACATGAGTATTACATTTCAAATTTTCATAGTACAAGAATATATCAACAAACAATAACTTTCAGCATGCTTGTTTTGTATTAGCATGACTTGGATTCTTCAATGGCAGGTTGTATCTCCAGCAGTTCAATGCAGTCTGAAGCAGTACACTTCACGATCTTATTGCAGCAGTAGAGTTATTGCACAGTAGCAATATACTCTCAGACTTTACAGCTCGTTCAGCACCAACCCAGCTCTTCACAGATTTCAAAATCCAAATCTTTATGCAGTCAACATGATGGGCAATCTCAACAATCTCCTTTCACGTAGAATGTGGTCACGACTTCAGTCTTCAAGTGGATGTATCCGTTACAGCTTAGCAAAAAGAAGTTACAGCACTTCTCTTATATGAAGGGTATGGTCACTTCCACAACTTCAATTTGTAGAAGAGGAGACTCTTCACACAGCAGTTACAGACTTTATATTTTCCACTATCATGACTTCAATACATCAGTCTCGAATTCATACGCAGCATACATTATTTCTCCAACGCATCAAATATATAGTAGCCACGGCTCATCAAAATCATGGGCTCATACATTAGCCATATCATACGCAACTCATAGTTCCAATATATCATAGATAGAATTCACAAGCCTCTTTTTCTGCATATGAAAAACATTCACAAACTTTCCAATTAAACTTCCACACAAATAGCTAGGGTAGAGATTAGGGTTTTTGTATTCCCAACTAGCAAAAACGCATTATCTCCATGTGATTGAGTAGGAGCTTGAGTCTTCAGCAAGGCTTCTCATCATCTTCAAAGAAAGTTTACTCCACGCAATTTGAGAAATGGCTTGAATCTTCTACCAACAATCTTCTCACCGGTCTTCAACGAACTTGTAGCAGCAAAATGGGAAGACGACTTCACTCATCAACAAATGCTCAACTTGGAGTACTGAGATATCTACTTGGCATGTCACAGCTCTCAAATTATAATGCAGCTATTTGCAGAGATAGAGCAGTCTTCACAAGTTTGGGCTCACTCTCTACTTCACAATCAATTGGACATCATAATCTTCAAATGTGGTGGTCACAGCTTCTCGAGAGAATAGAACGCATAGTTCCAAAAGGTGGTCGTATCCAACAACTTCAAGCAAGGTCGCAGATGTGATGGGAGTGGCACACGACCCTCTCAAGGAAGATTGCACTCAAGTCACAACTTGAAAATGTGAATTTGCAGGTGGAGGGAGTTTCAACACCGAGAAGGCACTCGCAACAGCAGAATGAGAGCACACTATATTGAAATGGGATGGTGATACAACAGAAAATGCTTCATATACCAAATTAGGGTTAGGTAAATGACAAACATGGCGTATACCAGTCTGAGGAATAGTTTAATCGTTCTAGTAGAGAGCAGTCAAAAACTGTGTATAGGATTGAAGGAGTAACAAGAGATAAGAACGCAGCTTCTATCTATGCATCAATACAAATAATCTTTTGAAACAAAACCTAGGATTCAAAAGACTACTCTATAGTCTATACCTCAATCTCAGAAACGTTCCTCAACGCAGTTCTGGAACTGTAACGCATACAATGAATGTATGCAAGCTGGCAGGAGAAACGCTCGGATGTAGACGGACAATGGGCAGGTAGTCTGAAACAAATTGACAAAGGAAAGAAAGGAGGTCTGGCAGGCAGAATGGCAGGCATGCAGGCAGGAGTTATGGAGCTCTGATACCACTGTCAGGAATAACTCCCGAATTCATTTATTCCATTGCAAAATCATTTATTTATACATTACATATGTTGGTTGAGTTTCATCTTCCAACCAGCCTTTTCAGCTTCCTACATAACTATTCATTTTCCTTTATTTATTTACAAAATATAATCCCGACGGATTATATTCCAACAAAGCTTAAGGGGGAGTGTTGAAAATTGTAATCTTGACGGCTGCCAACCAACCGTAGCCAACCAACAGACACCCAGACGTCCATCAACCACCCAATCGTCCATCAATCACCCAGCAAAGTAACAATAAATGAAATTCACCCTATAGCAGCAAATGTAATAGTAAAAACATGCTTGTAAAATCTGCTATAAATAGCTCATTTCAAAGTTGCATAAGGTAGACTTGTAGCTTTCTCTTTTGCTTAATAAAATTATGAGAAGCAGCTCATATTTGCTTATATTTTCTATCTTATTGCATTTTCAGTTCTTGAGTTTTTAGTTTTCTTTTTACATTCTCTACCTTCATTAATAGCAAAATGTGTTGTATGAGATATCCAACACTTGTGAGTCGGTATTTCTCTTACAGACCATTCCTGTTACGCTGAAAAATAGAAAGATACACACTAAAACTCATATAGTATACTGCATTTCATTGTATTTAGAAAAAACCATTCCGGAAATTAATTTATTGAATGAATAGTCGATTGAAAGAGACAATCTTCATCCCTGGGTTAGATCAGTTGAGTGTTAAGGAGAAAGATATGGAAATAATGATCTCACAAGGTAAGGAACACTGGAAAAAATGGTCCAATAGCTTATAAACGAAAACTCACGTAGTTGTAGCCAGATGGGTCGTTGGTTATTTCAGAAATGGCTGAGTCCTGATAACTTTATTTTGTTGATTTGGGATTATGTCTTTATCAACAGACATGAGGAGTGAACACAACATACCATTTCTTTTCCCTAGCCTCCCTTTATAAGAATTGTAGGTTGGATTTTGTGGGAAATTTTCTATGAAATTTAGTAGTAGTGAAATTTTTTTAAGACCCGTGTAGATGAAATTTGGTAGAGGTTGAATTTTCAAGATGCTTGTAAACCACCACGTAGCATTATACATCTTTCAAACGTAGGCAACATCATGCCACAACATCCATGAATTATTCTCGTTTCCTCCGTGTGAAATTGTTAATAGAGCACTTAATAGCCTTGCAGGTTTGGAGGTTGGAAATATTCAATCAAATTTATTAGAAGTTAAAAAAAAATTGAAGGAAACGCCAACAAGCACGTCGCGTGATAAAAATCTTTCAAGGTATGCAAGATCTTGCCACGACAGCCCTGAATCGCCCTTCTTTTCTCTAACTTTCATAAAGCATTATTCTAGATCATATTTCGAATTTGTTCTAACGTGTGGTCGGCAAATGGATAGACATTTAATGTGTTTCATTATCTTTATACACAAATCCACAATGATAATTATTACATAGGGTTAATGCACCATATTAGGGTAGTATATCATTGTGAGTGCATACAAACAAACCATTTTTTAATAATTATCACATTGTCTACTTACATCAGCTCATCGTTGGGTCTTGGGACACAAAATCCCGTACTGACGTACACAAAACGAATAAGAGCCAAAGTTAAATCACAACCACAATTTAAAAATGCCAAAAGTAAAAATTATTCCAAACTATAGCAAAAACATTTAAAAACCAAAAAAATTGAACCTACCTCCTAAATTAATCTACCTGCGCGAATCATATATATCCCCTGTTGTGAACATAATAAAATATATATTTCCATTTAGTGTTAATAAAATCAATTACTATAATAATAAAAATTATATTTATTATAAAGAAAATAAATCCAAAAGTGTTTTATAACATATAATTTCAAAATTAAGGCAATATACTCTATCTTATCATTCTCAAATAAATGATTATCTCTCTAATTGAGAGCATGGTTATGACTAGATGTCTATTGTAAAAAAATAAGAAAAATGGCATGGGAGATAAGAGGCTCCATAAAATTGCTTTATACTTTAATTAAAACTATCTAAGATTTAGGTGATGTAAGCATAAAGTCTCCGAGACTTGGCTAAATCATTGGGGAGTCTAAGAAAAGGTTACTTTGCAAAATACTGATAATATTAAAATTATTATTAATACATCTAAATTTAAGGACATTAGGTGTGATAAAAAGTAACAAGATAAGAGAAAATTAAGATATTATAAGGACTCATGAGATGATCAACCCTAATCTAGAAGATCAAAAGTATCTCTATGCAATAACATCGTAATAAAGAAAATCAACACTACTAAAATAAAAACAAACTCTCATGCCCTCCATAGTGAAACAAGGAGTTAGACAATTCCTAAAACACCATGGGATGAAAGAATCTGTTATCTTTGTGGCACCAAGAGTGTTGAAGATGAAAATAATTTTTTCATGGAATGTTGAAGATTAAAATCATTTTTTCATAGAATATCCTTTTGTACACCCACATTAAAAGACGATTTCAAAATATTTGTTACAACATTGACCATCATAACCTTAACTAATCATAATAATTATGGTGATTTAGGAATGTTTTTCTTAAAACTTTTAAAATATAAAAATAAAATTACAAAAAAAAACATCTAATAACTATTTTTTTAAAGATCCAATCAATCATAATTATAGATAAAAAGTAATCTTTTTTTTCAATTGGAAATATGCCAACACATGTTATTCCAAAGAATCAAGGTATGATCAAAATTACATGTCTAGTTAAACCATGGCATTGTCAATACATAGGGGTTCAACAAAAGCATCATGTCCCTTACAAAAAAAAACTGGCAAGTAGAAGACCCCATGACTAGTAGGTTTATCACTGATGGATGAGGAAAGTAACAATCACTCCTCTCAACCATCCAAACTACATCCAATAAACTAAAAAAAACAATTTTATTATACAAATGTGTTTCTTTCCTTTAAAACTATCGCAAGCTTAGAAAAATATTGCAAATCCAACTTTAGACAAAATATATAGAGCACGCTAGATTTTAAAAACCAAATAAAATTTTATTGTTATTATACCTAACATATTGTCATACTTCAACAACTATTGATATTGGTGATGGTTAGCTGGCTTCTATCAAATATATATGACTCATAATCGATCGAGATCTTGCGCGGTATCTCGCAACGTAGAAAACTACAAACACATCTTCTCGCACTTCTGAAATTTACAAACATATCTACTCGAACTTCTGAATTCATTTTGCATATTCAAATGGATGGAGATATGAAAATCTCATTTATTATTATATATATTCTTTTTCAAGCGATCAGAATTGTGAAATTCGAGCAGGCTAGAAGCTCATCACTGACGCGTAAAGCTGTCAAGTTTATTTATGATTGATCTGGGATTCCGTAGGGCACCAAATATCGTGACGAATCAGGTAGATCGAAACACATTTCTTCACGTGATTATAAGTTTCACCAACAACAACCCACTCGATCGAAACACGTTTTAACTTCATCTGCTGCATCATCATCACATGAATTCTCTGCAAAAATACAGAAAGAGTTGTTCGTCTGATTTTTTTTCCAAGTGCTAAGGTTGTGAGGTTGTGAGTGAACGGTTAACAACAATGTAATCAAGATGCATGAAAATGGCAGACCAAGATTGGGCTAGCTGGGTAATCGTTAAACTTAAACTTAGAAGTGACAATATTTTTAATGTTATTTATATTTTGCAATGCAACATTTTCCTCGATCTCTCAATGGTTTAACCAAACCCTGGTATTTTTATACCAACTTGGCTTGAGCCTCAAGTGCTAGACTTTAAAGCTAGTTTAGGAAGTCTATGGTCTCTCATGTTATTGATTTTGTGCTTATATAAGAGGAGCCTAGTCATAGCTAGGCTCTCTATAGGGGAAAGACCCACTTCTATAAGAAGAATAGGGTGATGGTGGCCTCCTCTGCGCGGCAGTGGCGCTCGGCTCCTGCGGATTTGTAACCAGGGAACTGCCTTGTTGACTGACTGAGTATGGATTCTCATGCCTCTTTGGTTATTCCTGGGTGTTTATTTTTTGCTCGTGCTTCATAGCCTGTTCTTGCTTTTTGTTGTTTCCCGTCTTTTGATGGTTTTAGCTAGTGGCTCTTGCTATCGGTTATTGTTATCTTTCCTGTCACACTTTTTTGGCCTGGTTTGATTGCTTCCCCTTGCTCTTTTTTCTTAGGGTTTGGTGGTGGTTTCCATTATCCACCAAGGGTTTTCACAAATTTCTTTTTTTACCACTGGTTCAACCATCTGAGCTTCCTCTGGCCGTTATCGACGACTGGAGTCCATCCTCTCCATGAGGACTAGTACCAACCAATCTAAAATAAGTGGGAATTATATATAGTTGTCGGTATTTGGCTATTATTTTGAGCAATAGACTAATTGCCCCTGTGGGTCTGTGGTTTGCTGGCTTTGTAATGTCTGCCACCTTTTATCTGCGTCGTCTATGGGGATTTATCTCGACTTCTACGTAAAATAGTTTCCTTTCATTCTGACTTTTACGGGGCCGCATGTCCTTGTTCCCCCATTTCCCGTCGTTTCATCTCCTGGTATTGGCTGTCGCTTTCTGGGACTTTAGGGGTTGTCTTGGGTTTACTTGCTCCTTTTGACTTTCGGTTCTGTCCTTATCCCCTGCGGTAATATCCTAACTAGGGTTTGATACCTAGGGTTTACCCCTGTATTTGATTCTCTGTTTTGTTTGTTTTTCCTCACATGTGCTTGTTGGTTATCAGTTGACTTTTCTGTGTTTGGCTGTTGGCTTTTCTTTCCTGTCCTTATGTCAGAAACCCATGATGGGTCTTTCGGTCCTCCGGTGGATTCATGTACTGTCCAATTCCGTCGTCGTCGGAAGGCAAAATCCCATAAGATTCTTGAAGGTAAACTGCGCTATGTAGTTGGTCAGGATGTTTACATGGACAGGGTGGAGGCGTTGTGCTCCTGCGCACTTATTGGCAGATTGGAATACTGCTCTATGGATAAGAAAGTCTGGTTCACCTGGGCCTCTGAACATTGGAAACCTTTCCTGTCTTATGTACCTGCAATCAGTTTATTGGCTCGGGGATGGATTGACTTTGTTTTCTTAGAAGACTCCCATGCCTCTTCTGTACTCAATCACCTGTGGAGGGTTGGTGATGGGTCTCTTATTTTGGACCGTTGGCATGTACATTTTGACCCTATCCGCGAAAGGGTTAAAAAGAGACATCTTTGGACTTTACTCCCGGGTCTCTGCTTCCCTCTCTGGAATCGCTCTCTTCTGGAGGGTATTGGCAACACCATAGAGCGTTTCGTGGCAGTGGAAGAAGATTTTATGAATACATATGATAAAAGGATGGCGAGGATATTAGTGGAATTAGATATCACGAAGGGGTTGCCGACCGATATCGAGATACTCTGCCAAGAGCGTCTATTTACTCAACGACTTGACTATCAGGGCATTCCTTTTAGATGCAGTCGTTGCCATGAAACGGGTCATCTGCGACGGGATTGTCCTTCTTTTCGACAGGATTCTTCCTCTCCAAGACTTAGCCATCAATCCATGGTTCTCATGTCATCCACACCGGTATCGAAGGCTATTCCGGTAAGCTTACCTTCTGCTCTGTCTGATCCTTCTAAGGGTCTCCTTCAAAATGCTTGTTCTCTTTTCGAAGATGCTACTGATAAAGATTTAGCCTTCATAGACTCTATGGTTGGTGGTCTTGCTCC
This sequence comes from Pseudotsuga menziesii, assembly GCA_001517045.1. Classification (NCBI taxonomy): domain Eukaryota; kingdom Viridiplantae; phylum Streptophyta; class Pinopsida; order Pinales; family Pinaceae; genus Pseudotsuga; species Pseudotsuga menziesii. Next base: position 242,059 of record LPNX010068597.1, on the reverse strand, counting down.
CCCTCCCCCTACTTCTTTAGCGGCAGCTACCCTGACGCCTTTTGACCACCTTACTGCTCCCTGCGATGTGGTGCAACCCTGCATCCCTTCTCTGGACTCCGTTGCTTCTCTCACTCCTAAACTTCCTTCTCATACTTCTCCCGACCCTCCACTCCCTCTTGCAGAGGTCTCTCCTCCCCCCTTATTCTCGGACGTGGACTTTCCCCCTCTCTCCTTCTCCGGCCACTCAGCTATGGTTACTCCACCACACAGCCCTGTTACCTCCCCTTCCTTTGCTGACCTTTCCTTACAAAAAACCCTAAATATTTTCTCTGATAAAACCCCTCTATCCCCCTCGGTCTTACCCCTAGATTCCCTTCGATTTCAGAACGTCGCCATAAGGAGGGAAAAAAAATTCTACTTGTTTCCTCGGATTCTGTCCCTGCCCCGTATACCCCTTTATCTACAAGATTCAAAAATGCGGCTCATCAGCCATCCTTTTCATCACTTAGGGTCCTTAGAGCTTCGACCCCCCAACAGAGTGGTTCCTAATGCGCATCCTCTCTCTTAATGTCCGTGGCTTGGGGGACTCAGCCAAACACAAAAGCCTCTATCACCTGTTCTCTTCCTTTTCACCCGATGTTGTACTACTTCAAGAAACCATGACCAGTTCATATCCAGCCCTTCTCGCTTTCTCTAAGCTCTGCCCTGGATGGGAGTTCTGTGCGCTCAGCTCCATCGGTCTTTCGGGAGGCATACTCTCCAGCTGGAACCCTAAACTTCTCAAATGCAAAGCTTATCACACTGTGACAGGTATCTTACTTAAGGCCATGATTCGTGGCTCCTCCCTTTCTCTCTCCATCCTAAATTGTTATGGTCCTTACCACAATCGAGAACACTTTTGGAATTTTGTGGCTGATGGTGGACTTCTCTCTTTGCCTAACCTTATCCTGGCGGGAGATCTGAACCTTACTCTGAATGCATCGGAGATTTGGGGCTTTAAGGCACAACTTGACCCTCTGGGGCCTTATTTTTCCAAGCTCTTCTCCGATCATTTGCTGATGGATGTGGCCCCTTCTTGTGCTGGACCTACTTGGAGGAATGGAAGGATAGGGGAAGAGGGAATATCCAAAAGACTTGATCGGTTCCTTCTATCTGATCATCTTGTCAGCCTCCTTGCTAGATATCGGGTTTGGGCTCATAGATGTAAGATCTCCGATCACTTTCCTGTTCTACTTGAATGGCTGGATCATCCGAACTCATGTGCTTACCCTTATAAATTCAACCACTCTTGGTTGGAAAATGAGGATTTTATTCAAATGGTAAGAACTGAATGGCCACTTATCCCATCTAGTGATTCGGAGGATGTCATGATTTATATCCCTAATAAACTTCGTCTTTTAAAAGGAAAGGTTAAGTCCTGGACAAAAAAAGAACAATCAAGATGAAGGACAAATTAGCCTTTTTGGAAGATGAAATCAGCTCCCTCCTGGATTCTTCACATTCTGCTATTTTTAGTGCTGAGGAGCAGTGCAAATTGACTACTCTGAAAACAGATCTAAAAAAGATAATGGACCATGAACTGCACTCTGCAAGATTACAGAGCAGGGTTACGTGGGCCAGGCATGGGGATGCTAATACCAAATATTTCCATGCGGTGGCAACTACTCGAAAAAATCAAAATGCCATATGGAGTTTGCGAGATGAGGCGGACAATTTGGTTTTTGATGATCAGGGTATCAAATCTTTGGGGATACAATACTTTAAAAAGATCTTTACTGATGACCATATGACGAACATTGTTGCCCAACTCAAGGTGATTCGTCTTTTCCCCTCCTTCATCTGTCCTGAAGAGAAAGAGACTTTCACTGGATCAGTTACTCTATCAGAAGTGGAGGCAGCTCTTAAAACCTTCAAAAAAGATAAGTCGTCGGGCCTTGATGGTTGGTCTATCGAGTTCTATCTGGCTTTCTTCGATATTGTGGGGCACGATCTTGTTAATTTGGTAGAGACCTCCAAGAGATTGGGTCGAGTGGCTCCTTCCCTTAACTCCACCTTTATTGCACTTATCCCCAAAAAAGAACTTCATGTCTCCTTTGCTGACTTCTGTCCCATTTCCCTCTGTAACCTGGTCTATAAATTGATATCCAAGGTAGCGGCTCAGAGACTCAAACCTTTTTTAGATCATTTCATTTCTCCTCAACAATTCGGCTTTCTGAAGAATCATCAAATCATAGAACCCTTAGCCATTACGCAGGAAATTCTCCATATTGTCAAAACAAAAAATAGGTGTGCCCTTATCCTCAAGCTTGATTTGACAAAGGCCTTCGATAGGGTCAACTGGACTTTTATCCGTCTTATTCTTATTCAAATTGGGGTTCCTCTTGTGGGAGTGAATTGGATCCTGGGATGTATTTCTTCTGCAAATTTTGTCATCCTTGTAAATGGATCCCCTTCGCCTTTCTTCACTGCCTCTTGTGGAATCAGGCAGGTTTGTCCTTTGTCTCCTTTGTTGTTCATCCTGGTTATTGAAGGTCTAAGTTTACTGATTGAAGATGCCAAAGTTAATGGCAGAATCAGAGGGATCAAGATTTCGCCACAGCTCTTTTTCACACTTCTACTCTTTGTAGATGATGTGATTATGTTTGGTTTGGGTTCCTTTGAGGAATGGCTGGCTTTTAAAGTTATACTATATACTTTTTGTGAGGCCTTTGGTATGCAGATAAAAATGGAAAAATCTCAGTTTCTCCATAATGACCTGGATGCTGACTTACTTCGCAGAATTACAGGTCTCCTTCCCTACAGATTTGAGCACATAAATCATGGTTTTAATTATCTGGGATACTTTCTTAAGCCAACGGGGTACCTGGTCAAAGATTGGCACTAGATAATATCAAAATTTGAAAAGTGAATCCTTCACTGGACCAACCGGCTCTTATCCCTTGGTGGTCGCCTTGTTCTTATCAAATCCGTTCTTACCAGTCTTCTTGTCTACTGGATGGCTTTAGTTCCGATCCCACAGTCCATCATTGATAAGCTCAGAAGTTTGATTTTTTCTTTTTTGTGGGGTTCTTCACCAAAGAACAAGAAGTTCCACCTTGTGGACTGGCACTTTCTTGCACGCCCAACTTACATGGGTGGATGGGGCATCAAGCATCTAAATTGGTTCATTCTTTCTCTGAGATTAAAAAGCAAGAAGTTCCACCTTGTGGACTGGCACTTTCTTGCACGCCCAACTTACATGGGTGGATGGGGCATCAAGCATCTAAATTGGTTCATTCTTTCTCTGAGATTAAAAAGCTTGTGGCTAGCTATTAATGGTAATGGAATTTGGTATCAGCTTCTATCTGTTAAATATTTGAAAAAATTACCTTTGCACTTGTGGCTTCGAGAAAAGCGATTCTCTCTTAGAACTGCATCGGTTATCTGGAGAGGATTTCTTCTTACCATTTCCTAGATGGGCAAGGGATTAATCTGGAAAGTTGGAAATGGTTCATGTATTCGATTGGGCGTGGACCCCATTGTCGGTTTGGGGTCTTCCTTTCTTCTCCCTCATGATCTACGGGACTATCTGGAAGATTATGGCATCTGTACTTTAGCTCATGCAAGGAACCAAACACCATTGGCTATAAGTTACTGGTTCTCGGCAGATGATCTTGTTCTCCAGGGTGATTGGAAAACTATTTGGGAGAATTTCACTAGAGTGCTGGAATTTGGTAGAATTCATCTTTCTAATCAATGTGACTCACTCTTATGGTCACATAACAATTATGTGGGCCCTTTAACAGCAGCTATGGGATATGAATGTATCTCATCCACGTGTTGTCCTGAGAATCAGGCCACTGTTCTTGATTTGCTTTGGACTCTCAATATACCCCTGAAAATTGTTTGCTTTACCTGGTTATTGGGTAGGTGTCGGATTCTTACATGGGATCAATTACAACTCCGCGGTTTCCAGGGTCCTAGTAAATGTGTTCTATGTGGTACGAGTGCAGAGGATATTCAGCACCTCTTTCTGGAATGCTCTTACTCTTTGGGTATCCATTCTTACTTTGCAACTCAATTTGGGTATGCTTTCCCCCATTCTGATTATGTGTTTTCCTTATTGGATTTTTGGTTCTGCCATACCACTCCCTCTGCACACTATAGATATATTCTGTTTTTTATCTTCTGGTGTATTTGGAAACTCAGGAACACATGCCTATTTGACAATGGTGTGCCGACTGTTCATGCACTTATCTCTCAGATTGAAAGCCTTCTGAACTTATACCCTGTTCCACACACACACACACACAAAAATTAGAAACATCGGTCTTAGTCCCATGAAGATTTTTCCTTGTGGCTTCTTTGATGGGGCTACTGCTGAGCACATTGGTGGTGCGGGCTTTGTGATCTTTCTCAATGATGATCATTACTTCAGTTTCTCTATGGGCTGTGGAAGAAGCTCAAACACCAAAGCTGAATTATTAGCGCTTTGGGCTATTTTAAGAGTGAGTAAGCTGATGGGTATTCCCGTGCACACGATATTTGGGGACTCACTTGTCATTATTTCTTGGCTTAACAGGCGTGCAACTCTAAATGTTCCATCTCTGACACATTGGTGTGATGACATACTTACTATGTTGTTGCATGTCCCTCAAGTGATCTTCAAACATATATATCGCGAGCATAACTCGGTGGCGGATGGTCTCTCCAAACAGGCTTTGAAGTTGGATATGGGTTATGGAACCTTCTCTGAATCCCTGAAAGGAATGATCATTGATCAAGGAAAATGTATGCTTTTCTATATTGTGCAGAGTTACTTGTACTCTTTCTTTTGGCACTCAATGATTGATATGTCTATTATGATTTGTCTGCTTTGGTAGTGACTATCTGCCGACTTGTTTTGCTCAGGACTTGTCTGTTTGAAGATCACTCTCGATCTTATCCAGCATATTCTGACCTGTTTTATTCAGGGATGATGAGAAAAGTCTGCTATGATCAGACTTTGTGCACCTATTCTATGGGTTGGTTGTATGATTGTCTAGTTCTATACTGTCTGTGTTTTGATATGAAAACATATCTGCTTTCTATGCCAGAAAAGTATGGCTATTGTATAAGATGTCTTTTGATTCTTATTGAATAACAAAGACTGGTATTTTTTCCTCTGAAAAAAAAAAAGAAGAATAGGGTAGGGTGTATTGATTTTAATTTTGAGGTTATACATTATAAAACACTTTTGGATTTGCTCAATCTTTCTCCACAATTCTCTAGAGATGTTGCATCCCCAAACAAGCTCCTATTATATGTATAGAGTAAGTTTTCAGTTTTTGTCAACTATGACTAAAATGGATTAGAATATTATATGTTTACAAGACATTTTATGCTAGGATATTTGCAAGAGTGTTTAAATAATCAAAATAATTTTTATTTAAATGTAATAAAAAAACCTAGTTTTAAAGTAAGATTTAAAACTATTTCCAATTAGGTAAACATTTTTTTTAATTCATAAAGTAAATAATAAAATATATAGATCTCCCAGTGAAGTTGTCAAGTTCCCAATTTCAGAGGGTAAAAGTTGCCAACCATGGGAACGGTTCCAGCTAGATTCTAAAAGTTTCATACAAGTTCTCAAGTTTCTTGTAACGTGCAATTCAGTAGATAAACACTATAAGTAAAATGTCCACTATAAATTATAAAAACAATAAATTGAATGTTCATAAAAAAATATTCACTCTAAACTAAAATGGATTGATATAAAATTATATATCTTCATAGTTGATTGTATCTATTCGCATTTACCAACCACTTTACTTGTAGCTGTGCTAATATATGATGAGTTTATTTCTGTATAAACAAGCTAGGGATATTGTGTTTCTTGCCATGGTCTGCAGTGGAAAGGCAAAGGTGGCTATGCAGCAGACTGATCTCCAGGTCGACCAGGGCGTCATTTCAACAGCAACAGCAGGATTTGGAAAACATTATGACATGTTATCCATTCGTCGGTTGGACTGGCAGATACAATGGCGTGAGTTCTTACATTCATGGATTTTATTTTGATTTTTTGGTTGATTTTTAGTTAGAATTTTGTGAATTTAATTCACATAATTTTGTAATTTTTGTTGTTTGTTGGGTAATTTTAAATGTAGAAATGACAAAATTCTATAAAACCAATTACAAATTTGGAGAAAATCGTCAACTATTGCGTTCAGTTTTAATAGTTAAACAACTCGTTTTAATTCTAAACTTTATGAAAGCATAAGTGCCCTGGGAGCGTTGCATATTTGTCACCCAAGAAATAGTGAATCTAGTTATCGTCAGTATTCCTTTCGGTCGAATAACAATCACGAGATTTTTTTCGGACAAACTCATTGGATTATCAATGGAAATTTAACTAGCAATTGTACCTAGGGGTGCAATAAAAAAACGTCGTGTTGTAAGCAAAGCAAGGAGATGTGGACATATACAACAAGAAACATTATATTCTTCACATAATTGGACATTACATTATCAGAATTTCAAAAGTAATCATGAAAATTATTTTTCTCTCATCGAAATGACAATGAATTGTTAGTTTATGTTGTTCAGTGTAGATGCAAAATTTTTATGGATCTATCTACTAAATAAATTGGCCATTACATTATCGACTTTTCAAAAGTAATCAAGAAAAGTATTCTTCTCTCATCCAAATGAGAATGGATTGTTAGTTTTTGTAGTTCTTATGTTACAATCAAGTAACATCGCACCCACACCCGTTCAGAGCTTCCATCCTTCTTATTGACTGCATCTAGAATGGAGCCGAAAATTCTAGGGACCAGGAGAACAGGATCCAACTCAGAGTTCACAACTCTTGATTTAGAGGCGTGCCCGAACCAGGAAAAGCAGTCAAATTCTTCACGCTTCTTCCCCATAATTCTAAATTCAGACAGCGAGACGGACCGATGGGATGGCTGTCTGATACAAAACCCATAATTATTTAGCTTATTTAAAAGTGGAAATGTTTGCAAATAATGCTCGCCTTGTCCGATTTGCTCGTCTTGTGCAGTGCCAATTATATCTGCTAATAGTTTACGAAGGAAAATATATAGGGTATCCAATAATAAAACCATACCTAAGAGACTGGTGAGTATTATCATACAAATTAGGGAAACAGCTAGTGGGTGGGATCATTGTATTCATGTTTTAAAAGGGAGTGAAATCAATGGAAATAAAATACCGTATCTCCATTAGATCCCTGGGGAACTTTTTGAACCCCGAATGATTGATTTACATTAGGATTGTGAGACCAAAGAGTGGTAGTTCACCAGATCAAAATCATCTCATTATTAAAAACAGTCAGCATAAACGAGGACAAGAAACATTTCACCTAAGAGATCTTCAGCTGCAACAAATATTTGGAGCACATCAATATACCCAATCATTCATCCATTGGCATAGGTTGAGAAATAGTAATAAGGAGCTCACTAATTCCTTTGTGGATTCCATCTATTTGGTACATTTCTTAGACTTGACAACTAAAACAAGAGGAAACCTTCTAAGACAAGCCACTGTCCCAAAAGGACAAGAAACAAATGATATTGTGCAGACCTGCAGCTAAGAACATTCGATTGCCCAATTCTCTTAAGGTCTGGGAATTATTGGAGTTTCACAGAGAAATTGAAAACATCAAGAAATCAAGGAATCACTAATTAAAAATGGCTATTACTGGATGCACTTGTAAATATGGCGTGAAAACCCAGGACAAGACAAATAGAGGACTAAAGTATCAACACTTTTTAATTCCACTTTTTTCATAAACTGTCTCCAATGGTGCTCTATGTGGTTAGATAAATAGATAGGCAGGTGAATCCAATAAGGGTTCCTTCCGTTCACATAGATATTCAAACACTTTCATGATCACCAAATATGGATTTCTTGGTTGTTATCATGCGAATGAAGAAAAGTTAGATTTTGTAGTGGTGGTAACACAACTCACTGCTAAACCTGTGTTCTAGACACCTTTCTCAAGTAGAAAGGCCGCAGGGAAAAGGGATGGTTATTACAAATGAGCTGGCAATAAAGCTCAACCAGTATATATTCTCTCCTTGTTTGGTACAACTACTACATCAAAATATGAAAATGATGACTGCAGTGGACTGTAAAACTAGCATTTTGTTATCATAAATGACATTTATCATTGTAATTCCTAGAAGCAACCCATAACCCATATAAACCCTATGATAAATTGTGACCTCTATAACAGCTAAACCTTATAACATTTAACATAATCTATATATAAACCCTAACCCTATAATCCCTAAAAACTGCAATCCATCATTATCATAACCATAAACCCCTAACTTTTATAACTATAAAAACATAACCACATCACTCTTATAACCCCAAATCGTAACACCTAACACTTCTAACACCAAGCATACATAACCCTAGTCCCGGTAACCACATTCCATGACCTTGATAAAACCTAATCTCTCAACATTATAACCCCTAGCCCTAACATACAACACTTACCAAATATCTATTAATGATCACATACTTGGCTTACTATCGAAGAAATGATGCATAAGAAGAATATTTGTCTTTATTATGTGTCGTTATTTCCAAAATTTATACGCAATCTCTGGATAAGTATTTTGAACTTCCATCTACACAGCCTTCTACACCTGTCTATTAGTATATAAATAAATGTTAATGTCAATATAGAAGACGATAATAATAATTCTAATAGCTTACGTTATACATCTTACTAAACACTCAATATAATATTGAAGCGACGGAATACCTGTTATGTGTGGTGGAACTGTCCGGGTTCAATCTGCAATTTAAAATTATATTTTCCACAGCCTTTCCACCTGCCAACCCCTCCCACAGTCCTCCTCTTCGATCGCTTCACCATCCCCACCTCCTCTTCGATCCCTTCATTGTCCCTACCTCCTACCATTCTCCTTCTACGCAGGCAGGCCATCGACCAGCTGCCCAAGGGAGCCCACGTGAGCCTGGGCTGCATGCACACCACGTGGTTCAACCGAAACTATCCAGCTACCAGCTTCATTCAATTGGTGGGACAAGAACAACTGTTGGGGGCGCAACGTGAGCTCTTGGTGAATTGCTCAAGTTCATGTACTTCTTGCTCTCGAGCGAGATAGATCGAAAGACTTTTCTTTGCTCGCTCCTTGACAAGAACAACTGTTGGGGGCACTAAAGCTCCTTTTAAACCTAACTTGATGGGTTATTGTTTGGAACCTGAAGTGAGATACTCCCAGCCTAGAGGCATTCCGTCTTGATGATATGGCTCTAGACAGGAATCTTCGAGCTATTTGCAAGAAACCCAAAGGGAATGCATGCGATTGTTAACGAGCTCAAAAACTGATGAAAATTATTTGTTTAAGTATGTGGATTATATTGATTAAGTTTTTATTTGTGAGTGTGTGAATCCAGGGAATGCTGGGTGGAAGTTAACAGCAAGTGAATCATTTTACGACATTCCAGATTTGTTCACAGGATGCTTTGAATCAAGTGAGGATT
>LPNX010068597.1:215971-232508 GCA_001517045.1 Pseudotsuga menziesii | reverse complement strand
TGAGATGCTTCTTGGTATGAAAGAATTTGATGGCCAGGAAGGTATTGGAGCACTTACGGATAAAATGATACCCTCTCCATCTGAACGCTCCCGTTTTCAGTATTATTTGAAAGGTACGCTCCCATTTTCAGCATTATCTTTATTCAATTCATCCTCACGCTCCCCCGTTGCTCCCATTGTGCACCTAACCTGATACCAAGAAAATAATCTCTCCGCCAAGAGCAACCTTTTACTGCAAATGAATCCTGTTCACAACATGAAACCAGTCCTCATCCACAACGACAACCCTGTCTGCTTGGACAGCTTGAGTTTCTTATGAGTCATTTTCACAATTTGCTTCTCATGTCTGTCAAAAGCAAAGGAGCTCAGTGAAGCAATTGCCTCTTCTTTTGAAGGCGTGTACAAGCCGAGGCCGAGTTACTGTAGAGGAAAATATCCTCCGGTGATAGGAGTTTTTTGTGCTGGGTCAGTGAAGGAGGGATCTGCTCCACCAGAAGCTTTAGCATTGAATTCTTATTGGTTCCTTTCTCCTCTTCTGCTTTCCGCTGTGCTTCTTCGGCTGCTTTCTGGGCTGCTTCTAACTTTCTCTTTTATTTTTCCGGAGTCTCTCATCATTCTCGAGTACATCGACGAGGTCTGGCCTGCTTCCAATCCTTTTATGCCCAACACCGCATATGGCCGAGCCCGTGCAAGATTCTGGGCAGACTTTGTAGACAAGAAGGTATTTCATCTCATTACCTGAATCAATTCTTCAATATTTCATCTCAGATCAATTTATTGTGCTGACTAAATCGCTTTGATTTGTGCAGGTTTATAATAATGGAGCTTCTCACATTATGAGATTCAAAGGAGAATCCCAGGAAGAAGCTAAGTGCAACATGTTGGAGTACCTCAGATTGTTGGAAGGAGCTCTCAATGAGCTATCCACAGACGCAGCAGCTGCAACCGCAGCAGCTCAGGATTTTGCCAAAACGATTTCTACCAAAACGATTTCGTGAAGGAAAATAGGTAGAAGGGCTCGAAGAAGAAAGAAGCAGCCACTGTGGATTGATGGTGATGGCACATGTGCCACTATGCACCTAACCGCACCTGATCAACGATGGAGATTATCTGAATCGTCAGACGAAAAATATCGACGGATGAAAAAAAAAAGCATTAACTCGGGGATTCGACTCCACTTGTTGAACGCCTTACGGCGTAATAATAAGCGGATAAATCTTTAAAATTATTGAGTAAAAGTTTTAATAATAAATGGATAAATTTAATTTTTTTTAATTTTAATAAGGTATTGTTTTAATATAATAAAAAGTTAATAAGTATATGGGTTTTTTAAATAAAATTATAGTTTTAAAATAATTTTTTGATTTTTTAAATGTTTAAAACTTTAGTAAAATTAATATAAATATTTTTTTATGTTTGCATAATGAAAACATTTGTGAGTGTTTTAACAAAAATATTATTTTTTATGTTTGCATAATGAAAACATGTGTGAGTGTTTTAAAATAAATATTATTTTTATTTTAAGAAAATAATAATAATGATTATTAAATTTTATTTTTAAAAAATAATTAAAATAATAAAAAATGCTTATATAAATATATATAAAATCCCATCCACTCAAAATTAATGCAATGGCTTTGGATGGATTGGTGTTGCAATAAGATATGAAGATATATATGTATGCTCTAATATTGCTTTACTCTTAAGTTATGTTATATAACTTAAAAAGGGAGGTGTAAAAGATTTGATATATTAAATGTGATGATTTAGTTATTTATGCAAACTCTTTATCTAAATAATTAATTTAGTTAGATAAAAAAACAATAAGAGCCATGAGGTGGTTATGTTTTCGACATTACCACTTGTTAGAAGAGCATCTAGAGTTAATTTTTAGCTTTTTGTTATGAATTTTTTTTCAATTATTTTAAGGCATTTGATATGATAATAGTAATTTATAACTTGCTTGTTTTAATAAATAAATAAATAATACAAGTATAAAATATTACACATGTTTCAATTCCAGTAATAAGTTGATAATCATGAACAATCTGCAATAATCTAGGGGATTGACAGGACTATTGTCGGGCCGGCGATGGAAGCATTTGTGTTACAAACTCGACTTCAGTTCATTTTCTGCAGCTACAACGGGCTAGAAGGGGGCTTTACTCAATGATTTTTGCTAGGTTGTGCAAGAAAATTAGAGAGTCCAATTTAATGCTTTAACACGACAATCGTTGGGCCTTCAGTGTGATTTGACATAGCTTTTGATTTGACTACTGGAAGTGGTGGATCAATGAAATAATTGCAGACTGCCATTATTTTAAATGAAAAATGGATTGATTTGGAGGTGATAATCACCGACACCGATATGAGATTGACGAGATTGACGAATTAAAATAATAAATGATAGATAATCTCAGCCCATCGCCACGTCCTAGGCACCATCTACGAGGATGAGATCATCCATACGAACCAATGTAATTTAAGAAAAATCATTAATAAAATAATTCAAAAATTGCATACTATAGACTTGACTTTGGAAATGCAAAAATTTAACCCATCGACATAAACTGATACCACCTTCGCAAAGCTTGAATGGGTGTGGCTCATTGGCGTCGCTTGATATGAAGTCACTTGTTGTAAAGGAGATCACAAGATCAAATCCCACTACGAAAACTATATTGTCATAAATTTATTTTTGTTATGTCAAACATAATTTAATCCAACATAGATCTTACCATCTTGTTAACAACAAATATTTAGTACTCCATATAAATTATCAATGTATGAAAATGTAAGTTATTCAAAATGTTTAGATATTTTAAAATACAATGCTAATTTTAACATAAAAAAAAATTATAAATCAACCTTCATAATTATGGGTTTAGTGACATTAGGAGATATAATTAGCTAAGTTTTACACTCACAACCAAAGGGAATAAGTTAGTTCAAAATGTTTAGATATTTTAAAATACAATGCTAATTTTAACATAAAAAAATTATAAATCAACCTTCATAATTATGGGTTTAGTGACATTAGGAGATATAATTAGCTAAGTTTTATACTCACAACCAAAGGGAATAGGTTAGTAACTCAATTAGGGAATTTCCCCTTAGCCCCATTCATTTATTTCAGTGGGAATCATAGTCTCAATCTTTTCTTTTCTTTTTGTTGTCCTTCATTTACATCCATTGGGGTTTTGTATTTTTATTTCAATGTATATAATTACAATATATTTAGTCATCTTAAATCATTTATGTGTAGCTTTTGGATATTTAATCATAACACATGTAATTGGTCAAAATTGAGGTATACATTGAGTGTGTCATCTATTGAGTGCTTTGTGTTCTTATCCCTCTTCTCATTGAACTTTATCCCTACTCAGGAGGCATTACGTGGTTCAAGTGACTACATTGTTTAGGTGGAAAACCAACCCTTGTGTGTCATTTCCCATGTTAACAACTTGTTTAGAAAGAAATAGTTTGGACCAATGGTGGATTTTTGACAAAGTGAAGTACTTATGTAAATATTTAACATGTAATTTTTATTGATATAGTTATTCATTGATGAATTATTAAAATATATCTTGATTGCGTTGTTTTATATTTGAAATGGTCTTAGTTTCACTATTATGCTTTTTTTTCTTGAAGTTAGAAAAAAAATGTAGGCAACATCCCATCAGAAGGAAGGTTGCTATAAAATGGTACAATAACCACAAGTTTTTCACAATTAGGTACTTAGGGGAACTAGTAAATGTTAGGTAATCCAAAAGTAAGAATCCCCTTCACCTTAGGTAGGTTACATGTAACAAAATTATTTTTGACTAGTCATTTGTTTTATTTTTGTGTTGTTTTGATGGTTTGCCTTATGTTTTTACTTTCTTGTGTTTACTTGTTTAATTATATTTTTTTCATAATCGATGGTTTCCTATTATCTATTGTTAAATGCATAAAGAAAATAAATGTGCATTGGACTGAGCACTCATCATAAGATTTTTTTATCTCGGTGATTGTTTGGTTATTTGTTTTTTTAAAGAATCTTTATTATCCATGGAACCTATATAAAACTTTATATAATTAGCATAAATCCTTTTAAAAATAAGAGTTTATGTGAAATTTTGAAGTCCTTTCATTCCTAGTTTTTTGGTTAAAAAAATGGCTTCTTGCATACAAAATAAGCATATCGTTTTTTAATTTAGAAATAAGCATATTATTTTTATATTTAGAAATAACCATATTATTTTTATATTTAATAAAACAAGTAAGAACGTCTACCCTTTGCATTCAAAATAAGTCGTATCTTCTTGTATTCAAGGTAATAGTCATTTCATTTTGTGTTCAAGGAAAGAAGAAATGCATAAGCACTCTCATTGTATTTTTCTAGAATTCTTCATGCATAAGTCAACCTTTATATTTTCTTTAGAGAAAAATACGACCCTTTAGAATCAATAATATGTACTGATCATACCCTAGCTACATAGATTAGTTAGATCATGGACCAACCTTTGGCAATTACATTAACACATGCAAGATGGGAAAATGACTTGCATGTCTCCTTAAGACAAAATCCATTCACAAGACAAGAACCCATAACTATCAAATGCATGTTCTCCTCCTCCTTCAAAATGGATTGGGTAGCATCTAGAAATTTAGCCTCATCGTGATAATGGAAAATCAAACCTAGACTAAGGATATACCTCACATTTATAGCCTAGAAAGAGTGACCAAAAGTGGAAACATCAAGCAAATAAGCCAAATACAACACAAAACCTCCATGGCCCAAGTAAGTAAGTACCTCCATCACAGTGGGAATTGGAGTAATAAACAAAAAATTTATCCATGCCATGTGGGTTAGGACCCCCTTCACTAGAAAATTGGATGTCAAGATCATGGTCCAAACCCTCAAATCTCGGTTCCCTCCATGTGGATATGACATGTACCAATGCATGTGTGTCAATTTGAGCTCCCCCTTCAGATGCAATACATCATATGGACCCAAGGAACTAGGAATTCCAAGCTCAATTACCCTTAACCCTCAACATATGCATTAGTGTGATATGAACATTGTGTGGAATAGAATCTTGGCAATGTTTCAGATGGAATATAATGCCAATTTTAATTGATAATGATGCATATGGTAAGTTATATTTTATACATAAACAAATTGCTAACTATATGGTTGGATAAATTGTAATTAGATTAGAAATTCTTGATTATATTTTAAATGCACAATTTAGTTCATATATTTCATGTTCTTGATATATATATATTGCAATATGTTAACTCATTTTATTAGCATACATGCACAAACACATTATTCTCAAGGATATCCTTTTGTATTTGTTTAAATGAAAGGTTCACAAACTTCTAGTTGTGTATCCTAGGGAATTGGTATATTGAAGGATCAAATAATAGCTCAATGATAAGGAGACTTGATTCCAATTCTACATGCATCATTTAAGTTTCTATGCAAATTTTTACCATACTTATCTCACCCATCACTATAGCATAACTTAGTGTGTTATTAGAGGTGTCGAGGGCATCTTTGTGTCTTCTCTAGGTGTGATACACATTTATTAGTATAGGTGTGAGTCAACACAATATTTAAAGTACATATACCTTTATCCTAGGAGTGACAATTGATGCATTAGTTGCGATGTATATGTGAAGACTTATTGTCCCATTCATTAATATCAAGTGTGGGACCCCACCCATATGACCATCTTAGAATTTATGAGGTTACTCCATGCACTCATTCAATGATGATGATGTATCTGCATCTCTTAGGAATCCTAGGTATAGAAGCTTAGAGTTTGTCCTTTCACTTGCACCAAAAGAATGGGTCCATCTATGCTATTGTTACTAAATGAAGAATGGGTCACGGGGGGTTCACTCAGTGAACTTGTTACATAGCATGTGCATTCGTAGGATAGTAAAGAATATCCCTAATTTCACTAAATATTGGAAATTCCTCTCAAAATTGTATTATTGAACCCCCCCTCTAAATACACCTTTCCAATTAAAAACCCTCTATTTTCACTGGATATTCTAGGTATCTATTTTTATCAACACATTTTCAATACCCCTTTATATTTCTCCCCTTAATATAATGACACATGAGTATAATTTCATCCCCTATAACTATCTTTAGAAGCACACATATGTTCCAAATAAGGCCAATAACCATACTTTTAAAAACTTAGAAAAACAACAGAAGAAAATTTTTCTTTCAAACATTTCTTAGCAATAACTGCATCTCTTTCATTCTCACAATGAAGCAACAAAACAAAAACATAATTAGATACCAACCCTTGTGCAAACTATTGTTGTGAAGTTGATTCACTTGTAAATAGTTGGCATAATGTTGTTATATTTTCCTATGTCTCACTAAAATCTATATAAATTTGCACCCATATAAATTAACGTCTAAATAAAGCTAATATCAAGTACATCCTTATGGTTCCATTAAATGGTACTTTTATAGTATAATAATAATTCATTTTTAAGGTCATGGGCGGTAGGGGGGAGGGGTTCTCATCACCCCAGACGAAAATCAGGAAACGAATTACTCTTGGGGCTTGGGACATGAAACAAACAACGTTGTTGAATCCATGGCCCTCTGGCAAGGCCTTCATCAAGCCAGAAATCAAGGTATCAAGGAAATTATAGTGGTCGGAGATTCAAGGTTAATCATCCAAGCTCTCTCTGTCAACTCCCTCCCCTCTCAGTTGCAAACCCAACAACTCATCAAGAAAATCCAGAGCCTCGCCAATTCTTTCTGGAAAATTGATTACTTTCATGTCCCAATGAAGCTTAACTGTTAAGCGGATCAGGATGAGAATTTTTCCTCTACCCTCGGCAAAGGATTTCTAGTGATAAATGGCTCCAACACCTATTGCCAAATCCCATAGGACCATGGCTTATGATCTTTTGGGTCTACCCCAATCCCTCACCACGTGAATCCTTGCATTATGTTCGTTAATCTGTGGCATATTTCAACTTCAGCTGTTGGCGCGTGGGTTCATGCATGTAGCGCGCTCCAAGGTTTTAATCAGACGTACGGCTCCTGCTCTAAGTCCCATATTAGGTTGTAAACAAGATTTCACTCGCACCATGTCCCATCCCCTGTGTGTGATGCCTGTGGCAATTCATCCTGCGACTTTGGGTGAAATGATTACGAAGGATGGCTTCGATAATAAACAGGGAGGTGGCATTGCCTACGACCTACAATTATGGTTTGCCTGCAGATACAAAGGAACTATTGAGATTTTTGGAGTTCAGGTAGTCTTCATCATGATGGAAACGTCTTCCGAATCCACGGCATCTTTAGCACCGGTCGAAACCATCGAGGTCGATATTCAAGACATCAGGAAGAAGATGAAACGGATGAACCACTGTCTGCACAGGTTGGATTCTAAGGGTGAGCGTCGTCTGGAAATATTAGATCAAGATATTGTTTAGTTGCGGAAGGAATTTTCCCATTCCTTCACTTAGACTGAACAAGCAATGACTGGATTGCTCACGGATCTGGAAATCAAATGTGAGAAGCTAGAACTTAAGGTGGCAAAATTGGAGGCTTCTGCAGTTACAGGTTCTTCCCGCCATGGCGGACATGCAAAGTGATCCAAGTCTTCTCTAGAATTTTGTTTTTTGGTTTCTCTAAGCTTAGTTGTGCATAGTGTGTATCTAGCAATTTAGTCTCTTTTTGTCTTAGTATTCTGAATTGTATGGGGAGTAGTGGTAACAATCCGAACTTTGTATGGGTTGAAGTACTCTGAACTTTGAATGCCACTTCCTAAGTGAATTTTTGCACTCTATAGTTCTATCTCAGTGGTTGCATCACTGTTTATATAAACATAATCATTCTTGTCTCAAAAAAATAATTCATTTTTAAGGTCACGGCCAAGCTAGACACCAATTTGGTGTATGAGACCCCCTTGTTTGTGGGACAAAGGACCCCTCTACATAGCAATGTAGCTGCTAAACTCTACACAAGTGTACATACCCTACCCACCTCCAAATAGTATTGCTGGAATGTAAGGAATTCATAAATTTGTTACTTGGAAATCCACTCATAAAACTATATAAGCTAATTATGAAAGGAGATGATGACGGGGCTTAGTATAGAATACATGATATTGAACTTATACAATGTTGTAAATAAATTTTAAAACTTTCCCTTGACAATTTTGACCTAGATTAATGAACTCCTAATTTCATATATTGATATGTAGCATTTTCCAATGATTGCCATTGAACATAGAAATCTAGGCCCCATCTGCATGCATTGCCAAGACCATATAAGGATCCATTTATATGGCCAAAATTTTTAACTGTAAAAATAAATTTATTTCACAAAAGAGGACACAAAATGTAAATCATCTTGCAGCGCTAGTTAATGTAAAGGTTTTAATATATAATGCATTTCTACACGTTGCATAAGGCATAATATCACAAAAAAAGTGATAAAAATTGTAATACAAAGAATCCAATAATGAGAGCTATAGTAGAACCTCACAACCTCGGGGATCATAACTGAAAATTTTATATTTATGGACATAAATATTGGACATCGATAAGGCAATAAAGGTATTGATTCTACTTCCAAAAATAAGAAAACTAAATGCAAACTAAAATATGATTATCATTATAATTATATTGATAGTACATTGGACTTACTATTTTTCAAACTAATTGGATTTGCAGCAATAAGGGCATGCAAACTTTTGAGATTGAAGGTCAAAGAACCACTAGTGTTGGTCAGGCTTTGATTTGCAGCTAACTTTTGAGATTGAAACTTTATGCAAGTGGTTATGCCATGGGGGTAGTGTTTATGTAAAGAAGAAGACTAATTTGCTACGATTTTGAGTTGCTCCATGGGGCGGTGTTGAATTACCCTACTTGTGATAATGAGCTATTTTCCCTATTCAAACAGTCGAGAAATAGAAACACTCTCTTGGGAAAGGAAACCCTAATCCACATTGACCACCAACCATTGTAATACTTGCATAGTCAAAATAAAATGTAATAGATGAGGCATAAATGGATGTTATTTTTGCAACAATTCCACCTATTTATCAAATATAATAAAGGTGTGACAAATTGGTTAATATGTTGTCAATGCCACCCATGCAAAATATTGTAGTTGTGGGAGTTATTATGTTGTGTGGGTCTTTAAACACGAGTCATTGAGTGAATATTACAAGGAGGATGTTGATTTTGGAAATGCCTTTCAACCATTCAAGGAGAACACGATGAATAAATCCAAAATGAAATGAATAGCATCTACAAGATTATCTACTCAATAAGTTGTGCAGGTTGTGTATACCCCAAGAAAGGAGAATCCAATTGATGAGGGAACTTCATACTTCTTGAATTGCTAGAATCTATGGTGTTGGAAATATTATTGTAAATCTACAAAAGTATGTTTAAATGCAAG
Organism: Pseudotsuga menziesii; assembly: GCA_001517045.1. Lineage (NCBI taxonomy): Eukaryota > Viridiplantae > Streptophyta > Pinopsida > Pinales > Pinaceae > Pseudotsuga > Pseudotsuga menziesii. Next base: position 223,069 of record LPNX010068597.1, on the reverse strand, counting down.
AACAAGTTTCCAAGCTTATCAAAAGTTATGTACTTTGTAGCACTAGTAATCCAAATAATAGAAAATTTGGGTTGTGGATGCCATTACTAATACCAAACAAAGCTTGAGAAACTATCTCAATGGATTTTGTTAGAGGTTTGATAATGTCTAAGAGACGCCATGACTACAAGTTTGTGGTTGGGCATCGGTTCAAGATGTGTGCTTAACCCTTGGAAGAACACCATCACGAGCCATGAAGTAGCTAATGTTCTTTGCCAATTTATGGGTGTATTTTAATTTATTAAGTTCAATAGTTTCTTATGACAATTTTAGAGCAAGCTTTTGACAACGCTGCGGGAAAGCATGGAAATAAGGTTGAAGCATTCTACTATTTTTCATCCTCACATTGATGGGCAAATTGAAGTTGTGAACATAACTTCAATCCAATTGTTGAGAGGATATAACAACAAGCATCCTAAGGCATGACATGACCAAGTGATTTATAATCAACACTCCAACAATGAGGTAATGCATTTTTCCACCTAGAAATATCCTTTTGAGAGGTCTTTTTGGTTATTTGTCACCCCTTACCCCTTTTTGATGCTTATGGACCCTAGAAGGAAGATAGATGAAACTAAAGAGCCAAAGTACAAGTTCATAACGAAGATCAAGCAAGTTCATTTGAAACCATAGGGCTACCTTAAAAAGAGTCAACAAGAGTATAAGCTCATACATGACCAACATAGAATGGATCGCAAATTTTGTGTTAGGGACACAATATGGCTTTATCTTAGCAAATAATGTCTACATGAGGCACCGAAGAAGTTGAAGCCTCTAAGATATTGACCTTTTAAGATCACTAAGAAAGTCATTGGTAATGCTTTAAATTTAAACCTACCCATATATATATATGAAAATGCATTTAGTGATCAATGTGGGAAACTTGAAATTGTTTGAGCCATCATCGTTGGATGGGGAGAGGAAGAATGAGTTCTACCTATAGTGTAAGACAACACCTCGCACCACTTGAAGAATTGGAGGACACAGTTTTGGAGAAGATTCAAGCGCCTCAAATAGAACAAGAAAGTTAACAAATCGCCTCAAAAGACAAGGCCCAAGCTAAGTGGTGTGCAAGAAACCAAATTGTAAACACGCTGCTTCTTTTGATAAAACCATTCAAATACCAAAAGCCTCCAATAAGAGAGGTATGATTGAAATGGATCCTTCAAAAATGGAAACGAGTACATTTATTTCTTTCATTGATTTTGCACTCAAAAACCCTGGTGTATTTTCGTGTTTGAAACTTGTTTAAGGCTTTGTTGAAAGCCTTCTTATCGTTGTCTTGAAAAAATTCCTAGAAATCTTCCAAAAAATGTGTAAGGCAAACGAATGCAAAGTAATAGTCATGCAAAAGTGTGGACAAAATGAGGGGAGTTTGTTGCTTTATGCTCTGTGCAATTACAACACAGAAAGCTTCGAAAAACTATTGAAGTTTAAGGCTATGTGATTGCATAAAACCCTTATTTATGTGTCTTTCAAATTATTAAAACAAAAAGAAATAACGTTGCCATTAAATACAAGCCTAGAGAGCCTTATTTAGTCCTGTAGTGAGTGCTATAAAGCTCACATTTACCTCTTAATTACAGCATATATCTAGTCATTAATCATTTAACAAATAATGATTTTATGAAATAGATGCACATCTCTCCACAAATTACAAAATTGATATTTGGTTTATTATTTTTTATTGATTCTCTAATAAAGATCATCAATTAGATAAATAAAGAAGATTATACAAACTAAATACAACTTATCAAAATTTAAATGAAAAATATTGAAATTTTAACAAAGCAGAACTTTGAACAATCTGATTTACATATGATCATGTTCAATAATATTTTGGAGCTTCCATGAATGAAAGATAATACTAACTATAATACAACCCTTATTAACAAGTTACCACTGGCAATTAAGAAAAATTGTAATAATTGATTTATTAACAAAATTTCAATTTTATTAATTTTTATTAATTATTTACATTAAACAAGATTAAAATTTAAAAAAAAAACAAACTTCTAGTTTACTCTTTATTTTTTGACTGGAATGAGAACCAGAGAACCAGTGTTTATATACTGAAATTTTTTAAACATTAATAAAATTAAAAATATCATACAAACTCAATAGAGATTAATACTTAAATGTGAATCAATATCTTTATACTAAAATTTTCAAAAAACATATTTAAGCAACATCTTTAAATAAGGCTATACTCAATAATCAATAATATCTTAGACATGACATATATAAAAAAACCATTATTTTCAATTATGACAAATTTTAAGTAAACTCTTTAGATACAGCTATACTCAATAATCAATAATATCTTAAAGATAACATATATAAAAACCATTATCCTTGATCATTACAAGGTATTACAAGGTATTAGAAAGAAGATAATGATTATCATATTCAATAATATTTTGGAAATAGCATGTTTAAAATTCATTACTTTCAATTATAACTTAATCCTTATATAAAGTTGGGTGGGTTAGCTTGATCATTACAAGGTATTAAAAATAAGATGAAGATTTATCTTATTCAATAATATTTTGGAAATAGGACATTTAAAATTGTAAGGGAACTTATGGGTTAGCTTGATCATTACAAGGTATCAAAAATAAGATAAAGATTATCTTATTCAATAATATTTTGGAAACAGGACATTTAAAATTGTAAAGAGACTTACTTAATGTCTGGACCACCATCCTTACTTCAGGTTTTCCAGAAACATATTCCATCTCTTAAAAAAATTAAAAATTAAAGATAATTTTATTTTGAAATTGGTAAATATAAAATTCATTATTTTTTTATTATAACATAATCTAAAATAGTTAAAATGATTATCTCAATAATATTTTGGAAATATCATATACATATTCATTATCTTTTAATATAACATAATTCAAAACGGTAAATTTTCTTTTAATATAACACGTTTAATATAGTATTTTGGAAGTATGTATCAAATTACTTTGAATAGTATTTTGGAGATAACATGTATAAAATTCATTATTTTTTATTTTTTTCCGACATTATTAGTTACATAGAAGAAAAATAATGCTAATAATAATAGTTAATTAAAAAACATATGTTTCTTGTTTGTTAATTACATGTTAGTTAAATATAAAACCTTGGCAAACATTTCTAACCATGCTAATGATTGATTAAAGAACCATACGATAATTTATTCCTTTTCCATTGGTGAAAATGTTGGAAGCACTAAAGCTCAAGAAGAATATTAGTTAATAAAATTTAAACCTGGACGAATTAACAGGTCACACAGCTTGCTGAGCAAATACAGTCTGAAATCAATAAGTAGGAAAGGAAAGGGAAACTCACAAACAGAATTACACATTCCATCGTCTTCTTTTCCATTCAACTATTCGCGATGATAATTAGTTGTGAAACCGTCTCATAGATCCAGATGTGCTTTCACGACTGATTATCACTATCCAATTAAAACAAATAACTTTAGCCAAACCACTTCCTCATAACATTAGTGTTCTCTGAACCTCTAATTTGCGAATGCAGTTCCAATAACCATGTAATGATATTTCCAAGGCCCTGAATAAACATCAGTATGGCAAAAGAAACTTGCCTCTACTGCATTAGAATCTCGCATGCCTGCCTGAAAACTTTATGTACAGTCTAGTAATATACAAGAAATCGCTTGAGATCAATTTGACTAACAGCACCCTTACACATGATTAGTCTAATACTTGCATGCAACTAATTGTTGCACACCATCTACTGAAAACATTATTTAACAGTGACAAACCTTGCAACCACCGGGGCAATGTGAGCACAAGGAAGATGAGCAAAACAGAACACAGTCCACAAGCCATTACCAAGCAGAGCAGCTGCGTAAAGTGATTTGGGTTTTGTCACTTGCTGGAGTTGGATTGAATGCCAATGACTTTGGACCCTCCCTATTCACAGGCCAGCTTTGTATCAAAACTACTAAGACAGATGGCAAACGCCTGAAAGGCTGAGAGTGGATAACGATAATCCATGGTGAACATGTCCTTTCCAACTTTCCCAAATTGGAGTATAACCTTGTCATAGTCACTCTGAGTTGCAGGTTGTGTGGGCTCAGTAGCTGCAACAAGCTGAAAATTTTTAACAGAAGGAACTGTCACACGCCCTCTGAAATTCAAGCACCAGCATTGTAGCTGTTCATGCCACCTTGGAGCTTTATTTTTCAAGAGCAATGGCCCCTCTTTCCAGTTGCTATTGATGATAGGTCCAGAGAAAAAGCTGGTCTCAATGTCCCCTGATTTTGAGCCAAAATGCGGGAGGGTTGCCAAGGAATCTAAACTACTCAACGGACATTCAGTTGGAGTAGGAGCACTCCCTCCTGTTTCCATGGCTGAAGCTGGTACAGAATCCATCAGACACTGCATGCGTCTTGGGCCCCTTGTTCCCAAAACATTCAACTCATATGCAATGTGGGCAACAACATAGCTCCCAGCTGGGACCCTAGGAGAAACTTGCTTTGAGCCCACCCGTCGACCTGCACGACTCGTTGATGCTATTGCACCACTACAAGGAGGTTGGCTATCAAAAATTGTGAACTTTGTCCCCAGAAAATTAGACCTGCTTCAATAGAAAATGATGATACATTAAGAACTTTCCAACGTCCCAAATAGTTTGAAAGATTTGTGCACTTTCTTGTTTTTAAAAATAGAAAAATGTTGTATATACATAAAATAATACAATGTGCGCAAGGAGGATATGAGGGGACACTATCAACGCAACACTTCCTCTTCACACCCAATTAATGCATATATATACACTTAACCAATCAACAAAATAGCGATGGCTGACAATGTTGGAAGTTGGAACATAAAGATGACCAGCATAAGTAATGATAGACGAAACAAACTACTCCAACGCAATGTTTTGAGGCATATGACATCAAATGTCTCTAGGAATCTCATTTGTATGTTATACATGATTGTTTTTGTAAAGACCTGTGCCTCATATAAACAAGCATTTGACTAACAGGCTATGCCAATGGAGAGGGGGAAAAAAATGCAAGCACTGCTTCAGATTTCAGAATCAGAAACAAATACAAATTCACTCACCTCAGCTTTCCAATGTATCTGTTACTTCCTCTTGACATGTCCTCAGCATGAAGGGAAACAATATAATCTGTACATGTGGGTCTCCTGAATTTCCGAGCAGCAAGAAGAAATTTTCCACTCTCAGAAAGTGCTGCAAAGACATATTTGAAGGTCAAATCTACAGTGTTTCCATTTGTATTTGAACTCCAATATCAAGACCATAGATCAAGTAACTAAGGCATGTATTATTTCCGTTAAATGATTTGCCTTTAATTTTTTGTTACATAGTCTGTTCTAAAAAAGAGTAGTCGCGTGACAAGCATGGAAAGTTCAACAAATTTAACTATCCTCTTCCTATATTAAGGCTTGGAAAGTAAGATCGACAATCATTCAGACAAAATGAAACCTATGTAAGTAATAGGTTCAGTACTACCCTTGTTTATAACACCACAACATGATATTCAAGATATTTCACACAACATACCGCAAAAGTATTGAATATAGTGGTACACCCAAGCTTTTAATGAGTAAGAATCACTCAGCATAGCCACACAGGGCCATATAAATGGAGAAACACAAATGATTTGTGATCTTTTTGCTTTGAGCTGGTTACAGTCAGGGCTTAAGTGCAATTCTGCACTTATTAGGTGCCCATGTTCTCTCTATGGTTTGGCAGTCCACAGAGGCCATGTATGTAACGGCCACACAGGACCACATAAATGGGGAAACACAAATGATTTGTGATCCTTTTGCTTTGAGCTGGTTACACTCAGGGCTTAACTGTAACTCTGCACTTATTAGGTGCCCATGTTCTCTCTATGGTTTGGCGGTCCACGGAGGCCATGTGTGTAACAGCCATGCATGTAACAAGGGTAACTTGGAGTAAACAAGCAGGCTATGCTAATAAATATAACTGCAGAATAGATCTCTAACCATATAATCAATTATCCACATTGTTATTCATTTGAAAAGTGAATACTAACACCTAACAATGTGCTTAATATGTACCATAGCTTAACCGTACTATGCTGTAAAACACGTGTGACCCTTCAAATGCAAATAAAATACAATGGCAGATAGAAATATTCTACTGGATCCGATATGAAACATATGTTAAAATACATAATTAAATATAAAAAGCAGCACACCTTTATGAGCTAAAATTTGATAAATCCAGGAATTACTTCATTCGCTTTTATGCAAAAACTGGGTCTAGGTTGGACCAGGGAATAAGTAAATATCATAATATTCTCAACAGCTACTGGCTCCTTGCAGAAATACAATCTCCATATTGCCTCAAGTGTTTTGCTTCCCCAAAAATCTATTTAATGCAAATAAAAAGGTACTGCTCTAGGCACCCATTTCACTTAAAATTTTCAACAAAAATTGCACAGATGAATTCAGATACAGTTGATACAGAATAAGAGATTTGATGGAAAAAGATGTTTCTCTAATGCTCACTTCCTTACTTTATCACTCAAAATTGATCCCATAAAGTGTCTGAAATAGCCTCTACTTTTTAATTTTGTGGCTAACCAAGAATCTCAAATAGGCCTTTCAATTTTCAACTCTCACACAAAAGACAGCCCAGTTTTTTATGGCATAGACAACACAATTGGGTTTAGGAAAACTATAACCTTTCTTATATTGTTTATAGCTCTGTCAAAAGCCTCCAATTAGTAAAAACACAAACATCAGAATAGGATGTTGCATATCCGATAAGACTCTACACAAACTAGAAAGACTGAAAAAACCAGCACAATGTATGAATTGAAAGCAGAATGTCAAGAACTTACATGCAGTCAAACCCAAATTGAAAGCAGAATGTCAAGAACTTACTTGCAGTCAAACCCAAATACAAATAATAGGTAGATGTAGCTCTGTCCCGCTTAATGAAACACTGAATAAGGAAGTCTCTTGGCCCAGGCTGTAAACAAACAAGAACATGATTTTCTCAGTCAAATGAACAACGCCAGTGAAATTCATTTTTGGG
>LPNX010068597.1:114296-215870 GCA_001517045.1 Pseudotsuga menziesii | reverse complement strand
TAAGTTTACAGTTAACGAGTGCCTAAATGGCTACACTGAAAAAGCATGATAGCAGAGCCAAGTGCACACTAAACACATAGCTTTTGTGTTACAGAAAAAATAGAATACCAATGGGAATACATTATTTAACCGAGATTAATTCATATATTGGGCTTATAAAGAGTTTAAACTCTAATCAAATGAAATTTATAGTGAAACTGAGAATAAGAATAAGATGGTTTATTACAAATAAATCATTAACCCCATGTTAGAAGATCAAAACAATCTTTCTCCTGTTGCTAACTTAATGAAGAAAAAAATATTGCAAACATAAGAACACACTCTCATGAGCTTCATATTGAAAGAGGGTGTTGGACAAGGCCTAAAACACCTTGGCACAAAAGAATCTATGAAAATTGTAAGGCTAATAAAGTAGAGGATGAAAAGCACTTTCTCTTGGCGTCCCCACCCTATATAAGCAATTAGATCTGATTTTCAAAACAATTATAACGCAATTGATCTTCATAATGTATTAAACCATAAAAATCAAAGAGAACTCATAAACTTTATTTCCAAGTTATCTGATCACAGAAACAACACAATAAATACAAAGTAATTAATTCGTGTTTTATTTTATCTATTTATTATTATTTTAAGGGTTCAATAGACCAAGGGTCAAAGATGTAAAAGAATTGAAGCCCTAATATCAACTCCCTAATTATGTGGAACCAACATATTATGTTTGATGGACTATAAATGAAGAAGAATCACAAAACATTCTATCATCATCCAAGATCACTTGACTGCTCCAAAATAATTCATTGACTGAAGTCTTCTTCATCGCAGTTGTGTTTGACTGAGGAAAATTCGTGGCTAGGTTTTTATTCTTTATCTCTTCCCTAGTGTGGCAGCTCCAAGCCTGCTAGGCTTCTTCCTTCATGGCACATAGCAGCTCACGGTGGAGGGTAGTCTCAGTGGTGAGGAGCAGTAGCATCAGAGAGCTGCTACAGCTCACGGTCAAGGCTTGTTACAGCAGCAGCAGCTCTCGGTGGTGAGAGCAGAGCTCATGGTGGGGGCTATCTACAGCAGTAGCAGCTCACGGTGGTGGGACCAGAGCTCACCGTGTGGAGTCTGAGGTAGCAGCAGCAGGCTGCCAAGGTAGAAGCAGCCCACGAAGGCAGCAGCAGGCTGCCAGCAGCCTTCACTGAGGTGGCAGCAGGTACAGGGAGGTGCAGTCCACATGGCAACAACAACAGCAGCAGTAAAGTATAAGCCTCTTAGGGCTTACTCAGTTTGGAAATTTTTTATGTACATTCATCTCAGAATTCTTCTGCTCATGTACAAACTCAGTCATCTCATTTACAGGATGAATTATTAATGCTCGGGGGTTTTTGTTCTTGAAAGGTTTCCGGAAAAATCTTGTGTTCAATTGTGTGAATGATTGTTTTACTTCTGCTTATGTTCTACTGCTGTTAAATCTCAAGTACTATCTCTATTACAGTCTGCAAATTTTATAATTATCATACATATGTCAAATTTCAACAATTTGGTCTTAAAGGAGGAATAGCCTTTCCATGTATCTTCAACGCCCAACCCATCAGCCTTCATTATCCTATATGGTCCATCTCTTATTTAGACATGCTGCGATTGGCAGATTTGGTCATCTTTTTGGATATAGCTCTTTAGTCATGTAATATATAAAAGGTTTGCCATAACACCATTTCCAATCCTTCCAAGCTGGTCCCTGGCCATCCAAATTTACCTTGAACAGAATCAAATCAGAAATAACCTTGCAAAGTTCTAGAAAAGTTTGCTTGTCTGCTGTTGGCAATCTTTATGTAAGATTGGTTTCTCTTTAATTCAACCACTGTCTCATCTCCTTATCCCACAAGTCTCCCCAAGGGTGGAAACTGCTCTTGGCTAACCTCTTTCATAATAAAAAAAGGAATTAAACCAATCCAACCCCTCTTACAGAAGGTTGTTCAAACTTCAGTTGTCTTGATTAAATACTCAAAACCATTCTATTTTACATATCAACATTTTTTGTCATAACTAAATGAGCTATTTTGAATGTGAACTCATTATTTGGTTGAGTAATAGGCAAAGTCATGATCCTAGGCTAGGCCCTTTGGATATTAATTGTTTCATTGTACAAGGTCACTTGTGTTAAATAAGGCCTGATTAGATCAAATAAGATAACATAATTTTATTAATGTCCATGAATGACCAAAGAAGTCGGTCTATGCAACTAAAAAGTATATTAGTAGTGATAAACAATGAGAGTGCCAACTCAATTCCAAACAGCTAAAAGCTAAAAGAGTAAGGAAAGAAGCTACATATTAACATGAAATTAAAAGGCAAAAGTATATGACTATATCTATTAGTACAATGTGGAGTGTCCTGCTCCACAGTCACAGTCTAAGTAGAGATAGAGGCAGAAGTGGAAGAAGGAGAAGAAGCAACATAGGGACACACAAAGGGTGAAGATAATAGAGGAAAATCCAGGCCCCATGTCTGCTGCAGAAACGGTGCCTATGATATCCTGAGAAGAATAATCAGGGCGGAGAGAGCCTGCGGCCCTGCCTAGATAATCTTGGGAGGAAACTTGGAGCAATCAAATGAAACTCTCCTAATACTCGAGACCACTGGGAAAAACCTAGTGCTTGAGGAATAGCTAATAGTAATAGGTCAAGTTTCAACCAACCCAAGTATGATGAGAGAGTGTGTTCCACAAAGGCCTCATGGAGTTGTAGTGAGGATGACCCCTTTGGTAACTAGAAAAGAAACGCATCGCTGAGGAGAACCTATAGGACATTGCTCAATCGATAAAGGACAGTAAAGAATCCATGGACATGAATTGGAGACCATAGGACAACTTTTGTCCAGGCCACAAACCTCAATCTAAAAGTGAAACAAATTATAATTTGCTTCATACAAAAATTCATTACATTTTGGGGAGGCACATATACCTCATGCCATCCAAGGTATATATGAGCCATAATTTTCTCTTGGAAAGATTCTCTTCCCATCCTAGAATGGAAATCAAATTATATCCCAAGAGTTCAATTTGCTTCATACAAAACTTCATTACATTTTGGGGAGGCACATATACCTCAGGCCATCCAAGGTATATATGAGCAATAATTTTCTCTTGGAAAGATTCTCCTCCCATCCTAGAATGGAAATCAAATTATATCTCAAGAATGAACTCATCTCATCAATGCAACATGCACCTGGAAATCATGAGGTTGAGAACCTATGCAAGCCTATAGCAAACCAAACAATTCGGTCGTAGGTAGAAGACGAGGATTGACTGAACTAGATGAGAATTTTGTGATTGTAGTGTGAGCAGAGGCATTGGGTAAGGAAGAACCTTGTTACCCACATTTCTTTGTTGATTTCCAACTATCTGAGTTAGAGACTAACGTACCAAGTTTTCCAAGACAAAAATCAGTAAATGGAATCTTCTTGCCTACATTGGAGCACTTGCTAGGATGGATTTCCTAAAGGGTTTTGTAGCAAAGAAGAGAAATGCTTGCACTAGTGTTGTGATTGGCTGAAAGATAGAGATACATGGCTAAGAAGGATGATTAAGTTTATCGGAGTACCCAATCATGAAATAAGATAAGATAATTTATTAATGTCCAACAAGTGACCACAAATACGTCAATGGGGCCACTAAATACAATAGTATCGATACACTATGGAGGCACAAGGGTCACCCTTATATATGAACCAAAAGCACATCTAATCTAAAATCTAAACTCTAATAGCTAGAAAGAAAGTGTTGTTGGGAAATCTAGAGTGATACATGGACTACTAAGGGGTCAACAGCTAAAAACAAAACAAAAACTCCCTAATGGGATTAAAGGGATGCCTTAGAGAAGGGTACAAGGGGAAGGGGTAAAGCCTCAATGCCCCCTCGATTTGGTAAAGGGAGAATGTTTCTCTGTGGGTCTTCCACCATTGTACATGTCTTTCTCCTAACATTTGAGGCCAAAAAGAAAAAAACTCATGATAGAAGATTGTCCAGAAATGGAAGAAGAATTGGTCCACTATGTGTCTCATAGTCTCAAGGGAGGGGATTGTTGTTGTTGTTTGGAAGTTGAGGGCTGCCAACTAGAACGGTGATCCATGTCCCAAGGTCTGAATTGAAATCCATTAGCTGAGTTAGGACCAATATGAGTTGGATTGAGTGAGAAATAAAGCCCACTGACTTGTCTTACCCTTGTGGTCTCTTACTCTGACTTGTGGGTGGCATCCACAGCATATGCCTAAGTTTGGGGGGTGAATCACTCCTTTCCAACCAATGTGATGGAAAACTCTTTGGGAAAAGCTAGGTATTTATCTCTACTACAGTGTTGTTTGTCCATATTGTGTATTTATGAGCATTAATTACTTGACTGCTATTGCTCATGTGAATTATATTGATGGAATGGTTAATTTGATGGAAACTTAATTCTGCATATCAATGAACAATTGCTGGATATCTCTTAAGATCTCTGTTTATGAAATGTTTCCACATTTTTGTAGCAGACAAAATCCATGTTGGTGTTGTTGGAAGCCAATCGATTCACAGCCACTAAGTATGACTAGTTAATGGTGGAATTTCATGGTACAGCGAGGTGAGTACCCGATGTCTAAACCTTCCATTTTCTCAAATTCATATCGAAATTACCTTTTTGATTAATTGGAGATTATGATTTTATAATTATTATTTAAAAGAAAATCTTTAATATTTCCATTAAATAATAGTCTTTATAAAATCATTTAAAAATATAAATAATAGTCTTTATAAAATCATTTAGAAGAATATTACTTTCCATTTTACATGGATATTAAAGGATTTATGCTTCATGTCAATAAGGATTTTTAAACCATGTTCTATTTCATGCTTAGCCGCTAGCATGGAGGGCATAGATGGGTATGCCACATTCCAGAAGATCAATGACATGCATTGCCATTATCTTCTTCAAAATTTTATACCATCCAATTTTCTTCTGCTTTAATTTTGTTGTAAGTACCTTTCAGATATCGCTCCTTTCTTAGGAACACGATCATTGGCTCTCCAAATTGAAAAACCTTTTATTTCCTATGGAGGTCCACTTGTGCCTTGTACTTTCTCACTGTCTCATGTAGCCTTTGTTTATATGTACCTGAACTTCATAAATATTCTATGCAAAACATTTGACATATTTGCTTATAGCAATGCTCATCAATTGGTAACTCCACTAAATCCACAACTCGTTTCAAGTTCATTCAGGGCCAAATTGGAAGGGTAATTGTAGATCTATTCCCACTGGAGTTATAGGCAAAATTAGCCAAATCTCACTATATCATGGGATCTCCAAAAATACAATTGCAACAAGTTTCCTACAATCCTGTTTACCGCTTGTGTTTGTCCATTGGGTTTTGGAAGATAAGCAAAAATGTATTGCAATTTATTGTCCAACATATGCCATAATGCTCGTGGAAAATGACCCAGAAAAGTATCTATGTCACTCATAATTGTTTTGGGCACTCCAAGCAACTGTACTTCCTTGAAAAATAATTCAAGTATGTTAACAGCAACATTAGTTTTCTTGCAGGGAATAAAATGGGTATTTTTTTAAAGTCTATCAACAAAAACAAAAAATAGTATCTATCCTTCTGTGTCCAAGCCAATCCCAACGACACAAAGTCGATGGAGATGTCTTCCCAAGTTCTGTCTGGTATTACTATTATGTGAACCCCAATTAATTATTGTGTGAACCCCCTTTTGCACTTCCGCAAAACTGGCAAGTATGCATACTTTTCTACATCTCTACATATAAGTGACCAAAAGAACCTTTCTTCAACCATATTCAAGGTCTTATTTTGTCCAAAATGCCCACCAAATCCTTTGCCATGTAACTCGTGAATCAATGTTTCACTCATAGACCCCACAGGAATACATAGCTACTTCCCACAAAAAAGGTACCCATCCAACATGATAGTTTTTGAAAGAATGTTCGATTGCACCGAAAGATTTATAATGCATTCAATAACTTTACTAAAGAAAGCATCACCCTTGTATGCCTCCTTCAAGGACTCAAATCTAACAACATCATTCTTCATTGTCGCAAGCAAGTGACATCTGCTGCTCAAGGCATCAGCAACTACATTCAACTTTTCACCCTTGTGTTAAACAAAAAGGGAGTAACTCAGTAAATATAATACCCACTTGGCATGCTTATGAGAAAAAAAGTTAGGAATTTCAGGTTGAGGTAGCATTGAGTTTACCAGTATCGACACAATCAGTATAAAAGGGCAAAACAATTTTAAGATGGCCTATGCTTACCTGCAGGATAAGCCTCATTTATCTAATTCTAGAATAAAATTTGTAAGCCAATATCTGGGTGCAATAAAGAATAAGTAGATTTTTGTAATAAAAATTAAAATCTTGCATTCTTGTGCGTGTGTGATGTGAAAAACAACTTATAATCTAGCTTATAATAAGTTAACTATTTATAAAGACCGGATTCTTATTACATTACTCGGTCGAGGCACATAGTATTCTTGAGTCAAACTCGGCTCAGGACAGAAAACAAGCCGAACAGAACAGTGCAGGTCAACCTCTGATCCCCAAGTACTTGTGGATCACACTCTAATCCCCGTAAGTTTTCAATGGGTAGGGGTGTTTGATTAGACAGCCCAATGAAAAACTCAATGGGCCTCCATAAGTTTATCTAAAACCTTAAAAAAAATTATATTCTGCTCAGAAAAAATTGTCGATTTGCCTAGTACGAATCAAACTCTTACTTTGTGGCCTCGCCAGGCTTTGCAGCATTGGTACCAATTGACACAAGCTCGAGACCCATGTAGTTATTTCATTTTCCTTGACGAGGTTTGAGTTTCAAGTGATTTCTATTCTCTAAAAAAAAATATTATAAAACTCGAAAATTTGTTTACTTGAATTCGATAAGCCGGAACTTTAACTGCCTAAGAGAAAAACTCGAAAATTTGTTTACTTGAATTCGATAAGCCAGAACTTTACCTGCCTAAGAGAAATAGGGAAAGTGAGCTTCCCAGAAAGTTGGGGTGTCTTAACAATCTCCTTTGTAATTTCCCTCCAACTTCTGCAAACCCCAGAACATGCGACCACGTGTTTCCGCGCAGGCCAAGCGCCCTCGCTCGCCTCGATCCTCGAAATAACATCTCTGAGCAGCTCGGGCGGCATATTTGCCCAACGGCTCTGCTGCGTCAAAACCTCATTCCTGTAATGACTGTCATGCACGGCACTATGCGACCGAGATCTCAAACTATACGAAAACTTCACATCAAAACTCCTCCTGGAAATACTTCCGATACCGTCTTTTACATCCTGAAGAATACTTCTGAAAGACATCTTTAATAGCAGTCAATTCTTTAAGAACATAAATACAAGCATTCAAACCCTACAAACCCTAAATTCCCATCCAAACCAGAATCAAAACAGATCAGAGCCCTGAACTCTGTATTGCATGTCCAGAAAACCAGGGAAAACCGCGCTTTCTATATCCCACAGGTCACGAAACCTTCTGAGGCTTGAGAAGGGCCTTGTTCTTCAACAATCTGGCGCTATAAAGCCATCGCCCAAGTCGCAAAATCAACCATACGACTTTCCAGATCCCGCGCAATCGCTGAGGAGTGACTGAGCTGCATTTTAGCGTTGAAATGTTATCGTTATCGGGCCCTTCAAGCGATCGAAGTTGCGTGGAATTGGATCCAAACTCCTCTCTCTCCCTCGTTTGTCAAACCCTGCCCCTTCTTCGAAACCTCTGTACAAGTATATACCGCTCGTTTTCTAAACCACGGTTTTATCCAAACAGCTGCGTCCTTGTCAACTCCAAATATGGCGTAAAGTCAATGAAATGACTCGTTTTATTGCGAGGCACATGAAGCGCGTGAGTAGCAGTTGAGCCATTTTCGTAATAATTCTTTTGTTTTGGCATAAGATTTAATTAAATTAATGGATTCTTACTAAAAACAAAATATCTGCTCCGCCGTATTTGTCTATTTCTCTTTATTATTTTAAAAAAGAGGGAATATATATTTCTCTCTTTCGTTTTAAATCGAGCGACTCCCCTGTGTTTTTGTTCCCTTGCACCACAATTCAACGGACCTCATCCTTACCTGTACGACTCTTCCTAATCCTCAACCCTCGATTTAAGCCACTGTGTGGGTCTGTCATGATCAAATTTGCTTAAATTTATTTTAGAAAGAAGATTTTAAAAATAAAAAATATATATTTAAAACTCTTAAATAAATATAGAAAAGAGAGACTTAAATACAAGTTTGTAATTGTATCATGATGATAATGATAGTGGTTAACGTCCATTTAGACCAACAAGTTTGTAACTGTATCATGATGATAGTGGTTAACATCCACTCTGACCAAACTTTGGTCTATAGAACTCAAAGAAATGCATTATTTAGTTTGTTTTAAAATTGTATTTCTATGTTCAAAGAGCTTGGAGAGAAATGTCCCAAACTTACTATAATTTTGACAAGTTAAAAGGTTAGGAAAGTGTTTAATATTTTATATAAATAAAGTTTTTTTATTTAAAATATTAAATAAAATTGCTTAACATTTTTTATTTTATATAAATAAAGTTTTTTTTTAAGACTGTAAAATCCATGTTCAAATCTAACTGTTTTTCATTATAATTTATTTATTTTATATAAATAAAGTTTTTTTAAAGACTGTAAAGGTGAAATCCATGTTCAAATCTAACTGTTTTTCATTATAATTTAAAAGTATATTCTAACAACACCCAAATTAGATATATTAATAACTCCAACCTAGAAGACCTGGACATTTAATCTTTTTATGTAAACAAAGTTGTTGTAGATCTAAATAAATATAGATAACAATGACTATGATAATGATAGTTATTAACTTATACTTAGATATTTTATGAGAAAGTGATTTGTATTTTCAACCTTTTCTGTATCATGTTGGGATCCTCTTGAAGAGTATTAAGGGTAGTATTAAGGGTGATTCGAAGGTGATTGTGGATTGGGCTCTTAAACATCAGTCTTTTCAATCCATTGCTCTTCATCATTGGACTAAAAGAGTCCGGGTGATGTTACATGAGGGTTCGCCTTTTACTATTCTTCATGTTTACGGGGAGTTTAACACTTGGGCGGATTTGTTGTCAAAACAAGCAGTTGGTCTTGATCTTGGTCTGATCCATTGGAAAGAATTTGCCCATGACTTTTTGGTTAAGGAGGGTGTTCTAAACTGTTTCTAAGCAAGTGGTTTGCTTCTAGTTATTTGATCTGTGTATCCTTAACAAGATTGGGTTTTCGTTGCGGGCCTGTTGACTGATACTTGGGTACTTCTAGATCGACTATGTTCTGATATGGTTGTTTTTTGTCGGTTATGACTTGCCATCGTTTTTTGGTGATGGATAAACTCGGGTTCGCGAATCTCTTATGCCATTTACAGCTTATGTTAAAGCTCGTTATGTGTTTTTTTATTGTTTACCTCTGTAAGGTTTGGATATTTTGATTGTAGGGCAATTTGTTTTTGCTCTTGTATTCCCGGATCACTTGATACAGCGTTATAATAATATAAGGTGTCTTTTTCTCTTTAAAAAAAATACAAACAGATAAGCTTTTACTCTTTAAACTTGATAATATCTATATATTTTTTCTTATTTATTTAATAATTAAGTAATATCACAACAAATTTTATAAGATGGATTTAAAATATACTAGCATAGATCCATCTTAAAAAGGATCTACCAAATATGGAAATGGATCAAATCTATCTAGCTGCAAACCCATTTTTTTAAGTGGAAATGTTGACGAAATGTGAACTGAATGTTTATGGTTTTAATTTGTATTCTACATATAAAATATTTTAAATCTGGTTAGAGTAGACATGTTATTTTTTATAAAAGACACTTGTAAGCTCTAGGATGAGCACAGAAGGAGTTACACTTCTCCCCCTACTGGTTGTAGAATGGGTATCTTTCGCCCAATAATCATTCTATTTGAAATATGACTAACATAGATCCATCTTAAATGGGATCTAGCAAGCGCCCAAAGGGATCAAATCTCTTAAGATGCAAACCTGTTTTAAAAGTGTAAATGTTGAGGAAGTCTTCTAATTTATCTAATTTGTGAATATTTTATTATTTAAAAAAAAAACGCATGTCAACTCTAGGATGAGCATCTCCAATTTATCTAATTTGTGTTATTTATATATATTCTTTTGCAAATGTTTTAACTCTAATTTTAGTCTACATGTTATTATTTTATAATAAAAAAATTAAAGGACATATGTCAACTTTAGGATGAGCACTCAAGGAGTTACACATCTTCCTCATAGAATGTGCCTCTTGGACCCCATAACTATGTAATGAATTAATATAAAACTAGCAATTGTACCTATGGGTGCAATAAAAAAACGCCGTGTTGCAAGCTAAGCAAGAAGATATGGACATATATAACAAGAAAGACAATTTGAAGTGTTGATACAATATTTTAAAGACATGTTGATACAATGTTTCAGAGATGTCCGATGCCCCTACCCTTGATTCTGCCCAACCTTGAATTGAATCAAATGGGTGGAAATTTTTTTTAATCATGGCACCACAAAGCTTAAAGTTTCGGCTAATTGTGGAAATTAAGGCGTAAGTAAATGAGGACCATAGATTGTATCACAGTCACTTATGGAGTGAACCAAAAATCAAACATGCTTATAACCTCATTTTGAAACCAAAATTTGGTTTTTATGAATGCTTAATATATCTAAAGT
Organism: Pseudotsuga menziesii; assembly: GCA_001517045.1. NCBI lineage: Eukaryota > Viridiplantae > Streptophyta > Pinopsida > Pinales > Pinaceae > Pseudotsuga > Pseudotsuga menziesii. The sequence continues at coordinate 205,123 of LPNX010068597.1, read as the reverse complement.
ATGTAATTTTGTTAGCTTATAACTTTTTCATATATATATATTTATTTATTATTTTTTGTTTATTAAAAAAAAATTGAAGGACAAATTAGGTATAACTTATTTATAAAATCAAGGTTTTCTTATTATAACAATGATAAATTATATTAGTTAGTGGACCAAAGATAATATATATTTTAAGTGACTTTAATTCCAACAATTTATTATTATGTTTGATACAGAGGAAAAATAAAAATTGAGAATTGTTCCATATCAATTTAAGGTTTTTTTTTCAAATTAAGAGGGCTCCACAACTACTGAGGGCTTCGACAACGTGGTGACAGTTGAAGTATCAAAGATAGGAGGCAGTAGTAATGCTTCTGATGAGATGGGAATAGTAGTGGTCATTGACAAGCCGACAAATATGATTGATTTGATGATTGCGGTGCTAAGGCGTCTAATGGGGTCCCTCTTATTTCTATGGCAACCTCCACAACACATGATGATCATGATCCATCACGTCTGCAATTTTGAATATCTGCAACCATCAAGTTGCAAGATGAAGTAAAAAATATAGAAATCCTCCATTATGTTTGTAGCGATTGCCATTCTCATTTTATTTGTGTTCATATTGGTGTCATTCTATTTGTGATTTGGTGGGAAATTTGTAGGAAATGGAGAAGCTGAGGCCCAGGTTCCGTTTGGATCTGTTGAGGCTGAGGAGGGTAGGAGTTGGCCAAGGAATGTGAAAAGCGACGGAGATCTAAACCTGAACTAAAGTTACCCTTAAACAAACTGAAGGCAAGTGCGTAGATCTAAACGTGAACTGGAGTTACCCTTAAGCAAACTGAAGGCAAGTGCGTAGAGAGCTGACACGAAACTATGCATGATTATCGAGTTGTCTATTCGATCCCTCCGAGCGAATGCTAAGGTCTAAGGATCATCATATAATAAATGGAAACCTTTTCTTTTCTAATACCTCATCCCGTGCTGGGGGGTTTATCTAACAGATAAACATAGAGAAAGCAAGAGTAACGTGTAGGGCGGGTGCCATGAGTAAGACTCATGGTGGGCCTTCCCCGCCTTCTTAAGGTTTGACAGTTTATATTCATTCAATTATTTACTGAATGGTTGAGCTGATTTAGCTTCACTGAATAGCTTATGGCATGCTTTAATTATATAAGTTTTTGGATGAGTGGTATAAGCATGCTTCCAAAGAGGATGAACCCACGCAAATCACACCGTGGGAATTCGCTACTATCGGAACTTGGAATTATCACTACACCGCTTTCCTTTCTCAATTTAGTTCCTCCAACTCTGGAGTGGGGACTGTGTGCTCTAGATTTAACCGGTGAGTGAGCAGATGTCATATAATGACAGAGAAGAGGACACGAGGTATATGCAGCTTGACAAGTTTCCAGGACACATTTCAATGTCCAAGTACGGTTTCATAATCTGCAACAGAGCAAGTAGCATAGTTGACAACAGTAGCACCCATTTAAGTTCTCGATCGAAACCCAGTTATTTTTTGAGTCAATTCCATAGCTGTAGTCCCATTTCCAACGACAGATTCCTTGGTCACGGATCCACCCGCAGCAGATGTTGTTAGAGCAATAGAGTTAGCATTCCTTGTTCCGCATATAAAGATCCGGTTCCAATTCGAAGCAGAGCCCATTCCAGAGCTAGTAGCCCCGGTTTATGAACCAGGGTAAATCCCCCAGAACCTAATGGTCCCGGATCAACAGACGCATCTCTGTATATCGGCCCGAAAGAGATGCATAGGCCAATGGATTGGGATCCGAAACGAGCTAGGTTTATTTACCTGGAGGATCTGCACCTATCTCTGCTTCTGGCCCTCGTGGATCTGCTCCTGCTAATACGAATCGTTCCATTTTCCAGAAAGAAAAGAGAGGTGGTTTTTTATTTACTAAATTTCTTTCGTATTCATAGGTCGGAGGGAACGAGATCGGGCAAGCATGGTTAATGATCTGTAATTTTTTTTTAACTTCCTTCACCAAACTGTGTGTTACTTCTCTATTGTATAGAGATTTTTATTCTTCCATAATTAACTGTAATCAACCTTAAAAAGTTGTTTCAGTTGTTTCTATGAAGCGTGCACGTTCTGCATTGTGTGATCCAAGTTTGTTAAGCGAAAGGAGCAGAAGAAGCTTTGAGTCAGGAAGATACAAGATTTTCCTAGCTAACTGCGCCCTCGAAGCTTCGTACACCATGAATAGGCTTTCTCTGAGGTGATTTGCAGTTTTCTCATCAATTTTGTGTAGTTACATCAATTCACTCTGAATTTGTAGTTGCGTTATTTATGATTTTGCAGTGGGTTTATTATCCTTTATTATTTTCCTAATGGATAGGCTATTCCATCATTCTTTAAACAGTATAAAGCACCCTCCAGAACTTTGACTTCTTGGATAGAAAGGGTGAATCCCGCTTCTTGGTTTGAAGAATGAGTCTCTCATTTCGAAGCCACTCCTCTTGATCTTATTCCCCCAAACGAGCATGATCATTTGATCCAAGACTAGACAATTCATATTTCTTTATTTGTGTTTTGCCAACAGAATTAGCAGTAACCTCTCTCTCATTTTTATCTTTTTCCTTTTTTATCTTTTTCCCCGTTATTGTTTACAGGAACATGTTTCTCCTCTTTGCTATTTCGGCCATTGCCATCTGAACTGAAGTGTCTTACCAGACGTCTATTGTGGGTGTGTCTTTGAATCTCTTGAAATGAAATTAATCTAGGCTTCAACCCACTTTCAAATAATTTACTTGAGAAATGTCTTCCAAGTGAATAACAGGAGGATGTATTTCTTCCAAAGCTAAAACATGGATTGACAAAAGTCAAGGAGCCATCTTTCTTTGAAGCTGAGGAAAGTTGTGGATCCTAGTTAGGGGTCTCTAACCCAGTCTGGTTATTGCATTTTGGGAACATAATTTTTAGAGTTCTTTGCCTATGTTTGTGTTCATAAGAACCATGAAAATGACTACAGGCCCTCTTGTCTAAGGCATCCTGAATCAAATTATGAGCTTCATGAAGTCTTAGGCTTGCATTCTGATGCCTACATCTAAATCTTCTTGCATACATTGCAGCTTCTATCCAAACCTATGTGCCACAGAATGTGGTGTTGTGCACAGTCCCAGCTAATGAAGTGCTTCAGTTAAGTCCCAGCTAATGAGAACTAAGCCTCAATCCCAGAACTAACAGCTTTATACTCTTATTATTCCCTCGTAGCTCTCTTTGACTCATTACCCATACTAGAAAATAAACCATGAACTATTGTTTTTCTTCTACATATTCCACTAGTTGTTTTCTGTTCAGTATTTACTCTTACCTCTCTATTTTCCCAAACAACATACTGCAACCTAAAGACTATTTTATAGGAATAAATACTGTATTTTATAACGATAGAAATATATAGCAATCTAAATAAAGAAATATATTATGTATCGCAGAAAGTGGTGCTGTGGGGCTGAGGTCCTTAGCTTCTCGTCCTTATTGTCAATACTGAGAAGTTGCAGCTAACGAGGTGTTCGTGTTCTGCCATGTCCTCGTTCTGTTCACTGGCGCGGACTGAACTGTACCTATTAGCTTCTTGTCCTTATTGTCAATGCTGAGAAGTTGCAGCTAACGAGGTGTTCATGTTCTGCCATGTCCTCGTTCAGTTCATTGGCGCGGACTGCACTGTACTTGTGAATACAGGTACTGGATACTACGTCCAATCCAAACAGTCAATAAAAGAAAATAAACAATAAAAGAAAGATCAAGATCAAAGATCAACTAGGCATATTACCCCAATCGTCGGACAAAAAACATCAACGGATGAAAAAAATAAAACATTAAATTCGGGGAGTCGACTCCCACTTGTTGAAACGCCTTACGGCGTAAATAGGTTTGAAATATATAATTATTAAATGTAATGAATTAATATAAAAATAAGTTTGAAATATATAATTATTTCATTTAAAATATTGTAATTGTAACGAATTAGTATAACACATTTTAATATAATAAATTTAAAGTTTTAATATTGAATTTTTTAAATAAAAAATGATATTAGTATTAATTTTATAATAATTTAATTAAACACTTTATTATATAATTTATATCTCTAACCCATTTGTATTTTAATTAATAAAACCAAACTTATAGTAACCATTTTTTCCTTTAATAAAATCATTGAGAAGAAAATTATTTATAAATTACCATTTGTATTTTAATTAATAAAACCAAACCTACAATATCCATTTTTTTCTTTAATAAAATCATTGAGAAGAAAATTATTTATTAATTACCAGCCACTCCACCTATCATGAATAAACATATGGAAACATATATTTTAAAGTTATTATTTATATTAAATTAATGGAATTTTTTAATCCATTTTTATATTTATCAAATATATTTAAAATTTATGTTTTTGAAATGATTTTAACGTACTTTATAAACTTCGTTATAAAAACTAAGAGAATAAAATAAACTTGATTATAAAAATTAAAATATTATAGAAATGTAAGCCATCATTAATAAAGTTTTATGAAAGGTACAATTCTATCAAATTAAATCATTAGAATAGTAACATAATTCACTTTGTTTGCTTAGGCTTATGTGCACGATGCAACTTGTGTTATAATATTTCCTATTTTATATGCCAAAGCTTAAGTTATGTTTAGATACCTAATTTGTATCATGGCTCCATTGAAAAAAAATTATAAATCCCAAGATAACTTAGGAAGAATGGGATCTTTGATTGTAGAAACGATAAAAATTTCAATATAAACTTTATTATTAGGTTGAGTAGGTGGTGGTACATGGGCCATGGAATTTAATAAAGTTTTATTTCTCTTTCTAAAAATTAAAACATGGGATATACATATGCTTTTATTTCTCTTATAAATATAAATAAAACATAGAGTATACATTTGTCAAAGGGTACTAATTCTTTATGGGTAAGGATGATCTCGTGGGTGGGCACATAACTTTATTGTTAGCCAATGCTCTAATGATTTAGTAGAGGCATTTGGTCAATGTGGTGGGTGTGGTGATCCCATTATGAATGAATCTTACTATAGAGATTTTGATGGATGTCTTATGCCTCAAATTTGTAGCCATATTCTTGGAAACGAAGTTAGCATANTTTTAAAGGTGTATTGATTATTATTTGTTTTAAATTGTAATTTTAAAAGGTGTATTGATTCTTATTTGTTTTAAATTGTAATAAGCGAAAGCGATGTAACTGCCAAGTGTAATTAATTAATTATAAATTATTGAAATATATACTGTAATGATAGAGATATAACTGCCACTATGGAAATGAGTGAACGAGCTTTTTAGATGTAAAAGGAAGTTGGTGAGAGCACGGGAAAAGGTATGCAAATTGTAATCTGTGCATAGTTGCTTTCTTTATTGACTGATAATGACATATCTTTAGGGTTGTGGGAGGCAAATCGTAATATATTTTTTATAGTTGTTTTCAGTAAGTTATTATTTTTAAAGCGAAAGAGTTGTTTTATTATTATTGTTATTCGGGTTAGTTAATGAATTAATTATTTTTATTTTTATTTTATATATAAAGTATTAAAATGAAAAAAAATTGTAAAATTTTGGGTTTATTTTTTTATATAATACACGAATTATAATTTATTTATAAATTTAAAATAAAGTTAAAAGATCAAGTTGATATATTAATATTTTATATGTAGGATAAGAGATATTCTCATATAATGATTTTCTTGACTACTTTAATTTACAAAAACTAAGTATTCTATCCCATTTATTCGAATTATTGTTAATTAATATTAATATTGTAATACATAAATACACTTTTTTTTAAGTAGAAAAAGTTCCAATAAAACACATTGATTTTATTAACTATTTATTTAGTTGGAAAATTTCAAGTAAAACACTTAAATTGTTAGAGTTTTTTTTTTCTCAAAAACTATTATGGATCAATTTATAGAGAGAGTGGTTAAACCACTAAAAAATACAAAATCTAGTATAAATCTTACCAGAGGGGAATCTAGAAGATTCGGAACTTTCGGTTAAAAAAACTACTTTAAGAAATCATATATAAGAAGGGGCTGAAAAAATAACTAAAAACTGCAAAATCCCACTTAGGGTGGGATATCTTTTAATCTATGGTGATTGACGTACAACTCATTAATCTACAAGTTAATCGCCTTATTTGTTGCTTGATCGGTCTTGGCATTCAGCTCACGAAGAGTATGAAAGAATTCAATATGCCGAAAGATTCTGGAGATGGATTGGATTCTTTTGATCAATCTGGATAATCTTAAATCTGTTCCCTGGCTTTTACCATTCATTGTTTGAATTATTAGTCGTGAATCTCCTATCACAATTGCTTCATATGCTCCTAGATTTTTCAATTGTTTAAGACCTTGCAGGAGTCCATACGCTTCAGCCATATTGTTTGTATCCTTTCCAATATTCCAGTAGTATTCATATTCATTGTTTCCTTCATGTGACATGACTCCTCCTCCTCCCCCGGCTATTCCTGGATTCCCTTTCGAAGCCCCATCAAAAAATAGTTTAAACAATTTCCTTTCCTTCATCCATATTTCCATCTGAGATTGATCTTTTCTTATTTCCCATAAATCAAGCTGACCTCTGGGCTTAATTTCATCTTTATCTACAATGTTGAGAGTGCTTAACCAGCTAGACTCTCCTATTGTTAGATTAATCTTATTTTTCGACAAACGAGATTCTCTAAAAATTTCTCCCATAAGAACATGAGTTTTTATAGCAACCTGCACTGGTCCATGAGCTTTGTCATTAAAGATCCACTGATTTCGCTCTTTCCAGATGTTCCACAGTAATATTTTTGGTATCATTAACCAACAGACTTTAAATCCTGCTTTTTGATTGAGAGAGCCTTGATAATTTTGTTCCCAACATAAAAAAAAACTCGTTGAATACTTACTGGCAAATCTGGTTTACCAAGCCACGGGCAGACCATTAACTCCCAGACGTTTCGAGTGTAGGAGCAATTCAAGAATAAGTGTTGGATGGTTTCTTTGCTTGAATTACAGATTGGGCAACGGAACGGGCCTATGAGTCCTCTTTTTTCCAAGTTCTCGCCAGTTAAGACGCTTCCATGCATAAGAGTCCAAATGAACATATCAATTTTGGGTAGACTTCTGTAATTCCAATTTTTTTTCCAAATCAGTGGATTAACAGGAGCGTTTGGAATTGTTGAGAAAAGGGAATAACCTTGCGCAGCTGTGTAATGCCCAGAACGCCACCCCCAGCCACGCTTATCTTTGGTTTTCCTTGACATTGGAGCCATGCCTGATAACAAGGAGAGAAACATATCCTTTTCTTCTTTTAGCTCTTTCGGGCAGTCAAGAAGGTTCCAGCCTGTCCAGCGATATGGTGGAAACAATTCCCAGTTTGAAATATCCCATAGCAAGGAAATTATGTGGTTATCAATCCAGATTTTGAAGTTGTGAAGAGCCGAGTGGGAATTGGGAGACGACTTCCCTAGTATTGAGTCATTCTAGATTCTCACCAACTTTCCGTTGCCTGGGTCCAGAACATTTCTTCTTTGAATTTGTTCAAAGCTTTCTTACACGGCGTGAAGATTGGGGAGCCTTGCTTCTGAATAGGTTCATTTTCTAAGGACCACAACCTAGATCCAGAGAAATATTTGTGCCAGATAACCTTACTACTCTAGGACGTATTTTTTTCAAGAAGGTTCCACAGAAGTTTTGCCCCAACTGCCAGATTTTGAAATTTTAGATCTCTCACCTGGAGACCTCCTTCTATCCATGGAATTTTTATTTTTTTCCAGCTTATGAGAGCAAATTTTTTACTTCCATTATTTCTCCCGCCTTGCCAGAGGAAGTTTTCAAGCAATCCTTCGATTTTGGTCAATATTCCATTGTGAGCTAGCATCATTGAACATTGATACAGAAGGTAACTACTCATAACATATTTTATCACTACCAGTTTGCCTGCTAGATTTAACCAGACCACCCCCCATGCCATGATTTTTTTCTTAGTTTTTTCTAACAGGGGGTTCCAATCCGTTTATTTAGGTTTTCATTTGAAGATTGGCACTCCTAAATAGATGAATGATTCCCAGTTCGTGACTCCTTCTATTCCCAGGATACGAGAAATTCCAGTCATCTCTCTCGGGTTTATGTTCAAGCTATAAATTAGGCTCTTCCTTATATTTAATTTGCTACCGAGGCTTGACAGTAACCGTCCAGCTCATTTTTTAATCTTCCAGCAATGTGAAGACTTGCCCCTCCTAAGAAAAGCGTATCATCGGCAAGTTGGGCGTGGTTGATATCTTTTATTCCATGGGCCAATCTGATACCAATTAGCTCTTGATCCTTTCTAGCTTTCCCAAGTTGCAGGCTAAGCACTGAGGCTTGAATTGCATAGAGCAAAGGAGATGATAGGCATCCTTGCCTTAATCCTTAAGTAGCTTGGAAGAAAGGAGCTTCTCTTCCATTGACGAAAGGTGTTATCCAAGGTTTACTTATGCAAGCTTTAACCCACTGAACGAATATGGGATCAAACCCATACCGTATCATCACCTGAAGTAGGAAGGAATAGCATACTCTATCAAACACAGTTGATAGATCTAATTTCACCACCATGCCTCTTTCACCTTTCGTTAGGCTAGAATGAATAGCTTCTTGTACCAGAATGATGTTATCCCATATTTTCCTGCCTTTGATGAATCCTCCTTAATTCTCTGGGATGATTCAGGGAATGATATCTTTTAGCCTCTTAGCCATGATTTTTGTAATAATTTTGTAACCAATATTACATAGAGAGATGGGCCTGAATCTGTCAAAGGATACTGCATCTTTTTCTTTTGGAATTAATGCTAGGAAGGTTGAGTTTGTGCTTCCACCATTTTTTTCACTTTGCTGAGATTTAACCACCATCTTTAGCAGATCCTTATGAATTATTTCCCAGCATATCTTTATGAAGTTAGCATTAAAACCATCCAGTCCAGGTGCCTCGTCGTCTTCCATGTCATCTACAACCTCCTTTAGTTCTTCCAGCGTGATCCTTTTGGTTAGAGTTATATTGTCCTTTTCCTTGACCAAGTTAGGGACTAAATCCAACAGCACCGTGGAGTTCACCATAGGATCAGCCGAGTAGTTGGCATGAAAATAACTAGTGGCTTCCTCTTTAATTTGATCAAAATCAGTAATAACATAGTCTTGGAGATGAATTTCTTGAACAATTTTATAGTGTTTCCTAGTCGTTGCTTGTTTATGGAAATACGTTGTATTCTGATCCCCAGCTTTAAGCCAAAGGGTTCTTGACTTTTGTCTACATATCTCTTCTTCTTGCCTATAGGTTGTTTGTAAATCGTGATGAAGAGATATTTCTTTTTCTATTTCTTCTTTTGTAATCAGTGTTGCTTCCATTATAAGTTGATTCTCCTCTAATGATAGAAGAGCTTTGGCTTTATTATGAGTAGGAGTTGGAATAGTCTTGGCCCATTCCTTGAGATATTTTTTGGTCCTTCTCAACTTTTCTTCACACACATAAGAGGCTGAACCAGATACCGAAACAGACCAAGTTTCGGTTATTAATACCATGAAATCTTTTTGGTTAGCCCATAGAGGACTAAATCGGAATGGGATTGGTCCAAGGTTTTGTTCATTTTTTTATCTCCAAGCTGATAGGTTTATGATCGGAGCCCCCGAAAGGCATAATCTTAGAAGTGATATTGACTCCTAAAAGGAGAAAGGAGTCTTGAATAAGAAATTTGTCTAGTCTAGTAGAAATGTGCCTTGGTCCCAACCTCTTGTTGGTCCAGGTAAACTTCCCTTTGGGAGGGACGACATCAGTGAGCTCCCAATCTAAAATGAAGTCATCCACATGTTCCCTAATAGGATCTCTAACTAGATAACCTCCCCTTTTCTCAGCTTGATTTAGTATAACATTTAGATCACCATCTAGAATGATGGTTTCCAACAAAGTGTTGTTCCTGACTTCCCTCAAGCAGTTCCAACAATCTTTTTTTTCTGCAAGTATATTAGGTACATAGATATTGAAGAGGCTTACCTAGATATTAGATTCTTTGTGCAATAGCTTAGTATAGATCCAGTGGATGTATTGCTTGGAATCAATGACCTCAAATTTATGCTCATCCCACAGCATTCCAATTCCTTCGGACGCCCCCCTTGAGCTAACTGCAATTCCTCCACCTTTTTTCCAAACAAATTTACTTATTTGAAGAAATGTATCTTTCTCCATCTTTGTCTCCTGGATCAGTAGCATATTTGGTTGGGATATTCGGATTAGAGATCTCATAGCATCTTCCTTGACTTTGCTTCCTAGACCTCTACAGTTCCAGGAGAGTGCCTCCATTACTTATTTTTGGTAGCGAAATAAATCCCTTTCTGGGATTGTCCTTGCTGTCGGGTATTTCTTGGATTACGAAGAAGTTTTTCCAAGGTGGGTTGAGATAATTGGAGCTTATCTTTGTATGTGGCTTGTTCCTTTATTTCTTTGGTCGATTTCCTTCCTCTTGCTTTTTTCTTATCTATTAAGGTCATTTCGATTTCTCCTTCTTCTTCTTCCTCCTCATCAGTTTCAGTATCCTCTTCAATAATGTCTTGATTTCCTCGCACCTTTGAATATGTTGCTCCAGGATCTGGACTAGCCAGAGGATTGATTTCATTCTCGGATTGACTCATTGAAGCAGTTCCTTTTCCTAATTCTATATTTTCATCGAGGTTGGTTTCTTCTATAATAGTCAAAGGTTCAAAACTATTTTCATTGTCCTTCTGTAATGCATGGCTTGCCTCCATTGGAGTTTTCTTTGGCATATTATTTTTCGACTCCTTTATTGGATGTTTCCTGCCCTTTTGATTCGCTTTGTTCTTCTTTGTTTCCTTCCATCCATCTTCCTTTTCTTGCCTATCTTCTTGTTTATGGGGACAACTGCAGAGGAAATGCCCATATTCATGGCATCGTTTGCACTTGAAAGGAAGTTGTTCATAATCTAACTTTTGATAGTGGTATCAGGTTCCTACTATTATTTTGATTGCCTTAGGTAAACCAGCTTCGAGATCCACCTCCACACAAATCCGTGCACAGGCATAATGATCTTTAGGACTTTCCATGTCGATAAATCTTCCCAAGGCGTTCCCAATTGTTTTGGGGGATTCTGGGTTCCAGCAATGCATTAGCAGGCTTGCAGGCCTGACCCAAACTATAACGGATTTAGGTATGTATCCTTCTAGATCAAAGTCCGACATCCATCTGTTGAGATAAATACCATGCAGACCCATGAAGCATGGGTCGTTTCGAAAGATTAGATCCTTATCTAATTTTGATTCGAAATTAAACAGGAAATAGCCTCAATCCCAAGAATACGAGGCTACATTTTGATTAATCAAAGGCCTCTAGTTCCTCTATACCCAGCTCTTGATGGTTTCGGGAGACGACCATAGTCCGGTGAATTGGCCAATCAAGGCTCGATCAGCTAAGGAGAGAGCCACTTGAATGGTGTCCTTCAGAGGCAAGGCTGCTACAGGGACATATGTTACAGCTGATTTTACCACATGGTGGATCACACCTTTATGGCCTTCCCTCTGCAGACTCTTTATACCCCATGGACCATTTTTGTACCTTTGATGTTTCCAAGATCATCCCTAAAAACATGTCTTATTTGCTATACATGACTTTTAAACCTGTTCTCGTGTATATACGCGGATTTGACCCTCAAACCCGCGTACATCGGGATGTGTGCAAAAGGCCAAATAGTTTTGGAGTTTTCCTTGATGTGGATCCGAGTCACTTGTCTCTTGGCCTTCTATATGCCTTGAGATCGCTCGGATTTGACCTTCCATTACCCCATTGAAGCACTATATAAGGAACCCTTTGGATACATTGAAGGGAGAGGAATTGAAGAGCAAGAAAACTATAGTCCATTGTTGCCGGAGCTTGTACTTGAGTCTGCATCCCTTTGTCCCTTGAAGCACTTTGTATTCTTCCCAAGTTTTCCTTTGCTTGTGAGCTTGCTATCGAGAGATGGAGGATTGAAGTGGTGGAGGCCCAGGTGGAGGACTCAGTTTCTTCAATTCGCAGACGTGCCGACAGAGGTTGTCACTATTGTAATCTCTATTTTATATTAATAGAAATATCTTGTCCTGTCCAATAATGTGTATTTAAATGAGTATTGAATCCATGGATGCTTTTAAATGCTTATATGTTATTGATTATATATGCTAGAGTAGGTCTAACACAATTATATATAGCATGCGTGTCTTGTTTGCTGAATGTTGAGAGAGCAAATTACTTATACAAGCGAGAGTGGAAAAGCTCAACGGGGATCTACGTCAACCGTCCAGAATAAGGTATGTATTGAGATCCTTTATTGTTAGATGTTTGGTTTCTCTTGCATATAGGAAAGGATTGATTTCTGCGGTTACTCTGTCTGTTGTGGTACCCCAAGCCACAGGAAGTTTTCTCCATAACAGAATTGGCGACCATACTGGGGAGTTCCTAGTCATTTCCTTTGGGGGTTTTTATCGGCATTCAATGTTCTTGAATTGCTCTGATTTCTTTGTTTCTGAGTCGGGTATGGGGGCATGTTTGCCTAGTAGTGTTTGATAGGAGTAAATTTTGTCTCAGCTTGTCTGTTTACCTTCTTTTTATCTCTTTTTCTTCCTGTACGCGAGTTTTTGCTTCACAGTTGCATGTACACGCGGTTTTTACTAGGATATCCGCATATATACGCGGGTTTTCTGCACACAGTCGCGTATGCCTTAAGTTTTGACTTTTAGGGGAAGATTAAGTGTTGCTGGGTGAGTTTTGATGATTGCTGAGTCTCCTTAGATGCTTCTAGAGTCTGTATACACCTCCGTTTCTGACCAGAGACGTCTTTTAGTTAGAATTTTAAAAAAAATGTTCTTGTCATTGCATTTTCTATTTTTTGTTTTGGGACTAGTGCATTAGGTCTCTTTTACCTTGGTGCTTTGCTTGGGTGCTGTTTGATAGTGCTTGCAGATTCTGGGGGTGGTAGAGTCATTCTTTTGCTTTATTATCTCATTTTAATTCAAAAAATTACAAAAATATTTGCTTCTTTGCATCATTATGCATCATTGCATTTTGCATGGTACTTGCACTAGGTTTGCTTGGAGAACTATTAGTCAGATTTTCATATAGGAATGATTACATTTTTCATTTGAATGAGAATTTTGCATTTCACATAGTAGCATACCCTTTTTTTCATTTGACATAATGCATTTGCATTGATTGTTAGGTGTGCATTTTACTTCTTGTTGCGTCATAACACCATTAGTTGCACGATCATTTACCCTTTTGAGTAATAAGCCAATTAAAATCAATGCATAATAAAATGAATTACACTCTTTTTTTTTATAGGGTGCACCAACAAGATTAGGTTTTAGGGTCTTGGAATAGTTCATTGTGAGTAAATTCTCCAAGTCCACTAAATAACAACATGTATGTGTCTGTCCAGGTGAGAGTGTGAAATTCCTTGGTATAATTAGTGTTTCTCAGGATCCTCCTCTTACAAGGGAGTTAAGCACGAGGTAGTGTGAGCGGTTATTGATTGGGATGACCCCTAGTCATAACTGAGTAGCACCGGAGATATTTCCAGGATTGTATTTGTATCTGGGGGCTCTTTCGAGAGTTTCGGGCTTTGCTACCCTGCCCATACGGTCAATCCCGCCTGTGACTGTCCACCTGAGCATTGGTTATATTGAGGCGACCTTAGTTTCCTTACCTAGGTTATCGAGGGGGTACTTCACAGAGGTTATTCTGTAGGTGTCCCGACCAGGTTGGGGTCGGACAGCATAGTCGCTATATGCGTTGAAGCTGAGGGCCACAATAATTGGTTATGAACCTCTGCTTGTTGTGTATGGGAGTCTCAAGCCTCTCCTAAGCGAGACATACCTGCTTCATTCGGGAGCTCACATATCCTACCCTTGCTTACTTGTGATTTGGCTTTACATTATATAGGTGTATGCTCTGTGCACGCTAGTTTTCCTAGGGTTTGCATAATTAGATAGAGTCTTTTTCATTTTTTGAGTCATTATGGATTCGAGAGCGACACTTCGTCGTTCTTGTCGTTTAGCAGGACTTCTGCCTTCCACATCTCCTCTTCCTTTAGGAGAGAGAAATAGACTGTCCGGGCGGACTATTTTTCACATTGATTCACACACAATGGGAGATCACGAGGATGAGATTCCTGAGATGTCTTCTCCACCTCAAGAGGTTGGGGAGGAAGATCCTACTCCTATATATGATCCTTCACCTGATATACCTTCACATTCCGGTTATGATCCCTCATTCACAGGTCGTTAGTATTGGTTTCTGGGCGACGAGACTCACCATGAACCCACAAGCACTAGTCATGTTAGTTATGGCATGCATGATATCCCTGCACGTGATCCGGAACATCATGCTGAGTTAGAAATTGAACCTAGCACTACGCCTGGGGGCACTCCCATTCCTTTCCGTGCGGAGAGATTTGGGAGCACTAGTCACATTGCACCTTCCATCCCAGCGGTGGAAGATACCTCACATGTTCGTCCTAGGCCTAGTTTTAGTAGTCATATGCGGATACCAGAACCAAGACGAGTGACCATAGGGAATACCACTTATATCCCTTCACATGTCCCTTCGTCCTCTATTCCTACTCCTTCGAATGCATTTTTGACAACCCTTCCTACTAGTCATGTTCGTACTGCGACTAATCGTACAGTAGTTTCTCAGAGTCAGGTATTTCCTGTTGTCTCAGGAGGTCATATTCCTGTTTCTGGATTGTCTTACGGTCCATTGCATGGAGTTCCCCATATCCCTACTTATGGAGCTTCTCATGGGATATCCCATGGGACATCTTATGGAGCTTCTCATGCACAATCTTATGGACCACAGTATAGACAGAGCTATCAACCTTATGGGTACGGGTATCAACAACCCGCTTACTCCTCTAATTATGGCTTTGTAGCACCGCATAGTCAAGGTACACCACATCATAATGCTTCCATGCAGCCCTACACGGGTCAAACGGGTGGAGGATATTATGGCCAGGGCCATGGTATTTACAGTAGTCATCCTTATATGAACCAAAACTATCAGGGAGCATGGCATAGACCGGCTCAACCTAGGCTCCCTTTTATCACAACGTTAAATTTACCTGACTTATCGAGACTAATGAATGATCCGGTATCTCATGACCCGGCTTGGTCGGTTGTCCCTACCAAGCTTCCCTCAGACATTCCCAAATTCAAGGGCAAACCAAGAGAAGATCCTAGTGAACATGTCACTACCTTTCACCTTTGGTGCTCTTCCAACTCCTTACACGATGACTCAATCCATTTGAGGCTTTGTCAACACACCCTCACCAAGCTTGCACCGAAATGGTACATAGAGTTACCAAGGGGGGCATTCGTTTTGTTCGATGACCTTTCTATGAATTTCCTCAATCACTTCCAGCTACCAGTGCGTTACGACGTTGGTACAGAACTCTTGTCGACATTTTGGCAGGACAAAGCCACACATATCTCGGATCATATCCAAGAGTGGCATAGACGGAAGAGGTTGATTAAAGCTTTCATACCGCCAGAGTTTCTCCTTGAGTGGTTCCTTAAATTGTCGCTACCTTACATCACGAAGGATGTTTCTACATCCAGAGTCCAGAACGAGGAACAATGAATTTTTAGGGCACAAGAATTGGATTTGATTTATGCTCAATCCAGACTATTATATGAGATCATACCTAACACTCCGCGTTCTAGTTTCGACCCCAAGATCAAGCCTGGACCACATGCCGATGGCATTGTGGGTTGTACAAGTACAAAGCTTGTGAATTTGGTTACGAAACAAGTAAGTCAATTGTCTATTAACCAATCCACGTCGGGACAAGCTACGGCTTCGTCTCAACCCACCCAAACGACGAGTGTACTTTTCGTGCAATCATCGGACCAGAAGGGAAACTAGCAGCCCGAAAGGAATAAGAAAAAGGGTAAAAACAATTGTAAGGGTGGGAACAAGAACGAAAATGCCAATTTTAATGACAATAATGACCGTAATGCTAGGGGGGACAAGCAGTCTAAACGTAAGGTTAAGTTTCCTTGCAAATTGTGTAAGGATGACCACCTCACTCACTTATGCCCTCGTATGGAAGACGCCTCGAGGTTCATAGCACAGGGCCTAGTTGTGCTGACCAATCCTTTACCCCATAATCAAAATATGAACTCGAGGACCCATGATCCTCATTCTACATCGGGTGGAGATCAAAATCCATCGGAAACCAGTACTGGTCATGGGTGCATCAACATGGTGCGTGCTACTAAGGTTGTGACTCGTGCGAAAGATTATGGTTCGTCACAACCAGACCTTGGGAAAGAACCTACTCCCACCGAGAGTCCTTTGCGTATTGAAAATCCTGCGGATAAACTTGAGATTGCACCTCACATTCCTAAGGGAGTCTTAAAGCGTTCGGGGCACGATCCTAATGCCCGAGCCACCCAGAACTATTATGCTTTCGAGGATTTGGACCAAACTCCTTATGCGATGTCTGTGCTTAAAGTTCTTCAGAGTTGTCCGTCACAAATGAAAGCTTTGCTTTCTGCTCTTGGGGTGAATGATAATAACTCTTCTTCCGTCATCAAATTTGAAACCATGGGACTCCAGCCTCGCTTGCCTTACTACGTGTCTCTCTTGATTCATGTAGACTGTTTTAACATGACCGTCAAACACACTGTGATTGACGAAGGAACCGCTGCTTCCATGATGTCTTTGTCGTGTTGGAAGGGTTTGGGTTCTCTCGAGTTCTCTAAATCCGCTACCATGTTGAGTGCCTTTGATGGTAGATCGTTTCGGCCACACAAAATTCTTCCTTCTCTTAAGGTCCGTTTGGGAGGGAAGACCGTCATGATCGAGGTCAAGGTGGTTGATGCGCCCCTTGATTACAATCTTTTACTGGGATGGAATTGGATGTATAGTATGCAAGCCATAGCCTCTTCTCTATTTCGAGTTGTATGCTTTCCATTTAATGGGAAGATTGTTATGATTGATCAAACATCATTAAAAAATCCAAGTGTTAATACATCGTCGAGAGCTTCTATCTCGATTATCGACCACTCTCAGCCAGAAACTGGGAGTGTGGGTGTAGGTATGTATCCATCCCTTATGGGGACATTTAGCTGTCCCGCACCCATCCTTATGATTGGATCTAGTTTCGATGGGGCTTCATCTTCATTGAATTCGGTGTCTTTTTGCACTACCCATATGGAATATCCTTGGATTCTTCCTACACCAATTCCTTCAAATGGACCTATCGAAACGGACGTGCCGTTGCCTCCAACAATGATAGCATATCAAGCGAATCTTGATTGTGTTGCAGAGCCTAGTCCTTCCTCTTCGTGGATGGAAGAAGAGGACCCGTATGTACTGCCTGCATGGGCAGTTGAGTTCTCTCATGCACATGACTGCCTTGATAGTGTTTTTCCGTCAGATGAAGCTATTATTGAGGCCATGTGTGGGGTTGAGCCACCTTGGGAAGAGTTACATCATAGATCTTATTTTCTTCCCAAACTTGACTGTTTGGAGCATGAGGACTTTAGGGAGATTCTTAGTGAGAAGATTGGTAGTCCCGTGGTTCCATTAAGCTCTCCTGGTCAGATGGCTGATGGGAACATGGTGAATATATCACCTATGATCCCTATCAATATCTCTCGCAATCCTGGAAGGATTGAGAATGTCTATATTGGGGTAGAATGTTCCCATGCTGAGATTCAGGAGTATACTGAGCTGTTCAAAGAATTTTGTGATATCTTTTCTTGGTCATATGAGGAAATGCCAGGTATCGACCATCGTATTGTCGAACATGAAATTAAGACCTATCTGAATGCGAAACCTGTTTGACAACATTTATGTGCGGTGAATCCTAGAAAAGCACCCACGATTAAGGCTGAGATAGAAAAGCTGTTAAAAGCCGGTTTTATCTATCCCGTTCCCTTGACGTAGTGAGTTTCAAACCTCGTTCTGGTTGATAAGAAGCAGGGAGCGATCCGTATATGTACTAATTTCCGTGATTTAAATCGTGCATGTCCTAAGGATAATTTTCCCACACCATTTATTGATCAGATTTTGGATGAATGTGCGGGAAGCAAGGTATTTTCCTTCATGGACGGCTTTTCCGGATATAATCATATTCAAATTAAAATCAAGGATCAACACAAAACTGCATTTATTTGTCCTTGGGGTATGTTTGCATATTGAAAGATGCCTTTTGGCCTTAAAAATGCTGGAGCCACATTTCAGCGGGCAATGACCTTGATTTTTCACGATCTCAAATCGATTATTGAAGTCTTTTTGGATGACCTTGCTGCTCATTCTCGGCTGAGAGTGCGTCATTCCTACCATTTAAGATTAGTATTTGAAAGATGCCGCCATTACCAGGTTAGGTTAAATCCTCATAAGTGCATATTTTGTGTGAATTCTAGTCACTCGCTAGGATTCATTGTTTCCAAAGAGGGTATAAGAGTTGATCCCTTAAAGGTTGAGGCAATACTTCAATTGTCCCCCCCGAGAAATATTAGACATCTTCAATGTTTGCAAGGCATGGAAAAATTCTTACGGAGATTCGTGGTTAACTTTGCCAATTTGACTAAAGGCTTTATGCGTCTTTTAAAGAAGTACACTACCTTTTGCTGGGATAAGTGAGCTCAGGAGTCCTTTGATGCTCTTAAGCGAGCCTTAGCATCGACCCCCGTGCTCAGTCCACCCAACTATAGCTGTGACTTTTTGATTTATGTGGCCACGTCCATGGAGATGATTGGTATGGTTTTGGTTCAGGAGGATGAGGAACTACATGAGCATGTCATATATTATTTGAGCCAAAACCTTATAGATGTGGAAATCCATTATTCCCATGTGGAGAAACTTGCCTTACCTACCGTTCATGCGGTTCAGAGATTGAGACACTACATTCTCCTTCACCAGACCTTGGTGGTAGCTCATGTCAATCCATTTTAGTTCGTCCTCACTAGAAGGATGATTGGGGGAAAGTATAATAAATGGATTGTTATTTTGCAAGAATTCGATCTCGAGTTTGTTTCGGCGAAATCAAAGAAATCGTTAATTTTTGCGGAGCTCATTTATGATTTCCCAAGTGAGGAGGAGGAGGAGGTATATGAAGATACGTTTGTCGATGATCATATTTTCCTTATCTCAACTTTGGATCCATGGTATGGAGATATTATCATATATTTACAAACATTGAAGGTCCCTACTCACCTTTCACAGGATGAGCGACGACGATTACGTCACGTATCTAAGAACTACCTTATAGTGGATAACACTTTGTACCGCTGTGGGGTAGATTCCATTTTATGTTGTTGCTTAACCCATGAAGAGTCTGAGGTTGTGCTGAATGATTGCCATGTAGGGGCATGTGGTGGTCATTTATTTGGGCTTTCTACAGCCCAAAAAATATTGAGAGCAGGATATTTTTGGCCGTCGATCTTTAAAGATTGTGTTAATGCGGTCAAGAAGTGTCACCCTTGCCAGGTGTTTGCACGCAATATGCGCTCACATCTTGCCCCGTTACATCCGATTATCACCATCAGTCCCTTCACCAAGTGGAGGCCTGACTTCCTTTTGTGGGATCAAGCTAAATAACCCTTGGGGGCAGGGAAGTTTAATCCCATGTGGCATGGTCCTTACATGGTCAAACATGTGTTAGATAAGGGTGCCTATGAGCTGGTAGATTATGAGGGGACAGCCTTGGCGGAGCCTAGAAATGGGCTCTATCTTAAAAAATACTATGCATGATCTTCAACCAAGGCTGATTGTTGTATAATATTGTACAGTTTTTTTTTGCATAGTTAGGTTTTCTTTTGGTGATCGGGTTTGTTGATTATCTTTTGTTTCTTATGGCAGATGTCAATGGAGTCTTTCGCTTACATATGATTCACTAATGGTGCTAGCCGCCACACTCAATACTCAACCTCTGCTGCTTGGGTGATTTATACTCCTACGGGTCAGGTATTGTCTTTAGGAGGCATATGTTTATGGCCTTCTTCGAACAATGTTGTTGAGTATAGTGCCGTTATCGAGCTATTATGGGATGCCATTTCACATGGTGTTCTCTCTCTTGAGGTACATCTTGATTCGCAGTTAGTAGTGTCACAGCTTAATGGCTTGTATCGTATTAGGGATCTGACATTATTATGAAGATTCTTACGTGTGAGATTGTTATAACGACAATTTGACAACATAACATACATACATGCTCCAAGAATTTATAATCAAATTGTTGATTCATATGCTAACTATGTGTTAGATTGGGATTTGTTTCATAGACCATAAGCACATCACAAACATACATTTTTACACACATGTAAATAAATAAAATCGATCATCATAAAAGTTTTTCATTAAACATCCAAAATGTGACGTCATAATACATAAGTGTCATAATACAAAAATGGGGCTTCCGAGCCACCAAAATATAATACACGGTAGTACAAAAATGAATCACTCTCAGGTATCTAAGCCTATGGAGGAGGAGGGGGGTTCTGATCGTGGTAGCACACCACGGCTCTAGCTAGTCATCGGAATAACTGAACCCATGCTCGTGGTACACCAACCACCTGACGCTGCATGGCCTCAGGTAAGTCCTCAACTTGCGCCATGGGTACCCGGTGTGTCAATCGTACAAAGTTTGTGTGGATGCTTTGGAGCGTTCGCTCCACATCCACACCCATGATATCATCTCCTCTTCCCCTCCATCTATGACGAGGGAAGCCATCAGGCCGCCGTGGTCCAACATCTGCATACATAGGACAGGTTGTCACTATGTGTTGTCACACCAAAACATGTCTTTTGAGTCTATATATCAAAAAACACAAAAAAAATTAATAATTCAAAAAACTTAAAAAGAGGGTTTGGGATTCGTTACCAATATCACCATATGCTGCTCCTGGTGGTAGGGGCATGTCGGGATCTCCCCGAAAATCTATCCCTGCATAAGGGTAATCATCGATGGCAATAATTTACTACCGCCACCATGGAAAGAAATCAGCTGGGTAGGGGTTGGACACCCTACCTCCGCCCAGTCTGCGCATAGCATCTGCCCAACATCGTTGGGCCGGATCTCAAACCCCATGAGGAGGAACGTCAACTCTAGGGCTTAGCCCCAGAACACGCTCAAAGAAGAACATGCTCAGTATACTGCCAAAACCGAAGTTTTGTACCCTGCCCATCTTGCAGTCACTGAGATGCTGCTTCATGTTACTCAACAATGTAGTACTCCAATCGTAAACTATGGGTCTCATGCACTCTAATGCATAGAACATCAGTGTCCACAAGGCCTGGTGGAGTGATGCTAGCCCAGCTATCCTACCGAGTGCTAATAGTATGGCCTTCAGTCCTAGCACCTGGATGGAGTTTGTCGGGATTTGACTCCCAACATTTTTCATGTCCAGAAAATAGTATACTGCAATGTACTCATCAATGGTGAGGTCACCTCTGGGCCCGCGAGAGCGTAGGTTCACCACCTCTCCCCGTCGAGACAATGCAGTAATGAAGTATATGTCCTCCACCTCTGTAGTGAGGGACATCCCATTGATATGGAAGGACTCTGAGTCTGGATCCCAGTAGTCTACTAGCATCTGCAGGAGTCTTGGTTTGGCCCTCAAGCTACCAAGACACCAAAACTTGTATAGTCCACATGCACGTAGAGCTTGTTGAGCCATCAAATCACCCGAAATAGCCTCTTCTACGTCTCCATGTTCCCTCTCTCTCCATTCTAGAACCATCCTGCACATTAAAAATAAGTTTTGGTCAATTTATACCTTAAAAAACCATGTGCGCGGCCTCATACGTGGGTTTGGGAGGTTTTTCCGCATATAGCCAGCCCTATACGTGGAAAAAGCCTCGATTTCCACGTGGGCAAAAACGACCAATTTAGACTGGCCTAGAAATCAATTTTGACTATGGAAATTGAAAAAAATTACATGAAAATGGAAGATAAGGACATGAGAAGTTACCTGGAACAAACGGTGTCGAATTTCACTGGACGAAGCTCCTGGAATTCACGGTTGAAGTTCTAAGCTCAAATGGGTAAAAATTTCAAATGATATGTAATTTTTTAATTTTTTACTATTTATAGAAAATTTTTGAAATTTTTGAAATTTTTACCCCCTTTCTATAGTTTTGAACCGTTTTTTACCACTTTGGATCGCTTTGGACTAATCTGATGATGTAGGAGTCCATTTTGAGCGCCGTTTAGACCATTGTTTTGACCTGTTTGTGCCACTTTCAGGTATTATGTCTAAACTGGCATATAGGTTAGATTTCACATTTGTGTGCATTTTACATGACCTTATGACTATTTCATTATAACCTTAGTTACGAACCCATTCTATCTTGTCACTGAACCTTCTTGCTATGTTAGAAGTGACATGATGTGAATGGTAGAGCTTGACCATACATGGGTGCCCTAGTTAGCTCCTTTTTTGCATTTGGTGCCCATGCCAACATTTTTTACTTTAGGGTTTGGGAGTCCTTTGTATAGTATCGCGGTGTCTTTGCGCAAGAGCCTCATACTCCTCTTGATCTTTTTGCTGGCCTTCGTCCCCAGGACTCCCTTATGTCAAGTTGTAATTGCATTATCATCAGTTTTTCCTGTCTCATTGAGCCTTATGCCAACTTCCCTGACTTTGATTATCAGCCATATAGCCCGAGCTTGTCTCATGTCTAGCCATGCAGAGCCATTTTACATATCCTTTGCAGCTTGATTCCCCATTTTTTACCGGGAGTGGACTTTCCCCCGAGTGTCATTATCCTACACATGTGTCCTTGCATTGAGCATAGGTATGTTCCACTGCTTGGAACTAGTTTGTTTGCCCATTAACACTCGTCTCCTCCTAGTCTATAACTATAAAGCACTTTTATTCTCTTTCAAGCTTTTCAAAATATTTGAAAAAGTCCAAAAAAAAAAACCAAAAAGCCAGACAAGAAAAGATGTTATCTTTGGCAGCAGTCGAGTCATGTCGCCTTCAAATAGAGCACTGTATATCACATCCATTGGTTGGGTTAATAGTTTGACTTTAGGAGATGTACTCGTTTCTCTGAGTTTATCTCCACCGACTAGTTAAGCTTCCAGTCCATATGGAGCCTCTGTCGATGCCTCCTGTGTCGTAGAGATGTCCTAGTTTTGTATGTCGAGTCTATGCTACCTACATTCAGTCCCCATTCACCTTTATTCTCTTGTTCGAAGGAAGTTGAAACCTGAGTCGACCATTCCTCAGTTCTCTTGACTTTGCATGTCATCCATTCCCGGGACTGATACTGGTTCATGCACATTATGATCGAGTCCTTCCACATTATACAGCCTTGCTGAGTACCTCGTGTTGGATGATGAGGGATGCATTAATGCCCTCCTTCCAGCGAATTTCATCCCATCGACTTCAGATCATTTATTCTGGGATAGGAATCTAGAGTCATTTTTGAGTGCCTTGAGACTTGCAGTCACCAGTGGCAGGTTCTCTCGCCATCGACAGTTTTGGGAATACATCAATGTCCCCTGATCGATGGATCCTTTCAAGTGTTCGACCTCAACACATTTATTCACACTTGTTAGTTTGCACTCTAGTACCTTGATTCCCATTTTCATTATTGGTGGGTGATCTCGCATATGTTAACGGTATACATCAATGACTGATAATCAGACGATGGACTACCATGTTCGATCTGGACACCTCTATTCGCATAGTAGGACATGTACTCATAGCGGATTGTGTAGAATACCTTCCAGATTGGTGGCATTTCATATATGCTACCTCCTTGATCGTGCCAGTGTTCATGAGATTTCAGCTCTCGTGACTTGATTCTAGTGTATGTCAGATATTTCCAGCCATTATGGAGATCTTGATCCATTATATCTTTATCTTTCATGGAGATCATGATCCTTTGTATATATTCATCATGGAGATTCCGATTTATCTATATTGTACGTGGTGATGACCACACATGTCATATTTTGTATCATGCCTATTCATGGCCATTTTACTCTTATGTATCCGGGACTGCTATATCTACTTGCAGTTATGTGCAGAGTTTGATCATTGTATTGTATTGTTGGATGGCTGGTTCTTCTACCTGGTTCTTCATCACTCCACTTCTGGGATGGACTTATAATGTATTTCGGCCATCGTATCACCCCTCTGACCTCACACATTAGGAGACATCTGTTACAACTAAATTTACCACACATGGTGGATCACACCTTTATGGCCTTCCCTCTGCAGACCCTTTAGACCCCATGGACCATTTTTGTACATTTGATGTTTCTAAGATCATCCCTAAAAACATGTCTTATTTTCTATACGTGACTTTTAAACCTGTTCTCGCGTATATACGTGGATTTGACCCTCAAACCCGCATACATCGGGATGTGTGCAAAAGGCTAAATAGTTTTGGAGTTTTCCTTGATGTGGATCCGAGTCACTTGTCTCTTGGCCTTCTATATGCCTTGAGATCGCTTGGATTTGACCTTCCATTACCCCATTGAAGCACTATATAAGGAACCCTTTGGATACATTGAAGAGAGAGGGATTGAAGAGCAAGAAAACTATAGTCCATTGTTGTCAGAGCTTGTACTTGAGTCTGCATCCCTTTGTCTCTTGGAGCACTTTGTGCTCTTCCCAAGCTTTCCTTTGCTTGTGATATTGATATCGGGAGATGGAGGATCGAAGTGGTGGAGGCCCATGTGGAGGACTCA
Organism: Pseudotsuga menziesii; assembly: GCA_001517045.1. Lineage (NCBI taxonomy): Eukaryota > Viridiplantae > Streptophyta > Pinopsida > Pinales > Pinaceae > Pseudotsuga > Pseudotsuga menziesii. The sequence continues at coordinate 180,374 of LPNX010068597.1, read as the reverse complement.
GTTTCTCCAATTCGCAGACGTGCCGATAGAGGTTGTCACTATTGTAATCTCTGTTTTATATTAATAGAAATATCTTTTCCTGTCCAATAATGTGTATTTAAATGAGTATTGAATCAATGGATGCTTTTAAATGCTTATATGTTATGGATTATATATGCTAGAGTAGGTCTAACACAATTATATATAGCATGCTTGTCTTGTTTGCTGAATGTTGAGTGATCAAATTACTTATACAAGTGAGAGTGGAAAAGCTCAACGGGGATCTACATCAACTGTCCGGAATAAGGTATGTATCGAGATCCTTTATTGTTAGATGTTTGGTTTCTCTTGCATATAGGAAAGGATTGATTTATGCGGTTACTATGTTTGCTATGGTACCCCAATCCATATGAAGTTTTCTTCGTAACAACATCCTCGATCCTCTTAACAAACTTCGGCGGAGCTCCGTTAGTTGTCTTCTTGCTCTAAGTAGCAACCAGTGTGGTAAATTCATCTTTTTCAGATGGGATTGGTGGAGGGGTCCCCGATCCACTTTCTCTTGGCATCTTAGCTTCAGCATTCAGATCTTGATCATGGTTCAAAGTGGCCACTGGTAAGTACCAAGACCTGTAACAGATCGCACCTCGAACAAGTCACTTCCCAGCAGTAGGGAAACTCATCAGAGGAGAATCTCTGCATGCAACAGCTTGCAAGAGCTTTCATGCAGTAGAGATTAGGTAGCTCAGGAGCAACAACGATCAGGCATGGACTATGATCTCAGCTAATTAGGTGTAGCAGAGATCTCGATCGGGCATGCAAGCAAAGATCGTGCGATCAGGTAGAGATCGGGCGATCAGGTGCAGCAGAGATCACGCATCAGTCACTTTAAATTGTTAGAGTTATAAGAACCATTATATTGAATTGCTTTAAATTGTTAGAGTTATAATAACCATTATGTTGGTGTAGTCTAAATATTCTAGGTTTTAATATTTTTTAAAAATCTTAGAATTATAGATATTAGTTATGAAAAATGCATAATGTGGGTGTCATGAGAGTATTTGAGGGTGTTGAATCTATTTATAGATTTAAAATCACAATTTGGACACTTTTTATTTTTATTTTTAAAAATCATTTCCCTTCCAAAGGAATTATTATTCTAAGATTTGGTTAAGCCTATATGTTTGATTGAATCTCTCATGGTTGCAACCCATTCCATTAAGAATGGTGGAAAAATTTGTGTAATGTATTTCCATGGGAATATTGTGAACACCATGATGTAACACCAAATTTAGAAATGAATTTTTGTATCACTCATTGTGGGAGTAATTTTGGAATAGTTGTTGTTCATCATACAACGAATGGCAACATGCACCGAGTTAGATAGCCATTGATTGGGTATGATGAGTTCGCGATACAATTGATTCCTACTTAACTGAATTTATAGTTGATATTTAAGTATGAAACAACCATAGTTCCATAGCTTGTTTAACTGATTATATAAACTTTTTGTTTTGTTTTGTTTGGTTTAAGAATGGGTTAATTTCTTAGGTTTTTTCACTGATTATATAAACTTTTTTGTTTAAGAATGAGTCGATTACACATATCAAGATGTTATCAATAAAAGTAAGTTTTTGGGAGACTTTATGCTAGATAACAAGTTTAAGGGGCTTAAAAGGTATGGCAGGTTAAGGGTATCTCTTTTTTATGGGATGGATGCATAACCAGGGAAAAAATGTAAGAGGAAAGTATAAGGTTGATGGAGTGGAATCTTTGATGAGATATAAAGTTGAAGGAAAAGATAATTTAAAGTCCGAGTAATATTAAGTAAATGTGAGATGTCTTATTGATGTGAAAATGATTTGTTGCATAAAAGAGAAATAGGGCACAAGACAAGAACAAAGTGAGAGAGTGTTGGGTCAAAGTTATGGATATTGGAGATTGTGAAAGATTCACTAAATTGAAAGTTTTTTTTTCCAAGAAAAATATCACAGCTTTATATTAGATAAAACCATATAGTTCAAAAGACCTGTAGGTCATACATTTTAGGATAATGTTATGTACTTAAAGCTTGCCAGAAAAGCATATATTCAACGAAAAACTATCAAGATAACCATATAAAAACTGATAATATAGATCAGCTACGTCACATAGTCAAAACATAAAAAGGATCTAGAAGCAACAATGACCCAACGGTATCAAGGAGCCATCAGACAACTCCCATTTGTCAATAAGACCAGCCGACAAAAGAAGGCCTTTCTTAGAAAACAGGTCAGGCGAAGAGTTGCTTTCCCTAAATATATGCTGAAAAGAAAGCCATTGGATGTGAAGTCTGACCCTATCAATATTCTCATAAAAATAAAAAGGAAGAAGAAAAATATCCCAAGGAGGCTTACTCAGTTTAAGACAATTGACCACCAGTTTGGATTCTCCGAAAATCTGAAGCTGCTTCACCCCATAAGAAAGAGAGAGCCGCATAAGGATACTCCCATGAGCCAAAAAATTGAAAGTTGTAAGTGAGGGTGAAAATATATATAGTTAATGTTGGAAGGCTAGTTCATTGGTTGACTTACCATCATCGACATAATAAGTATGAATACAAATATGCTACCTTTTATTAGACCTGGCATAAATGTTGGGTCCCTTAGTGATGTTGCTGAGATATCCAGCCATCCCCATCCCACCCAAATTTCATATACAAATGGTTTTGAGTCCCCAAATGAAAATAAGCACTCAAAACACCATGAAAATAAATTTAGTATTAGAATCATTGATGTCATTAATAGTTTGGCACAATTGCATGTGAGTCTATAATTGTAATACCCCCAGTGTGTTAAACGCCTTGACATATGTGTTATGTTGCTATTGTGGTTATTGGGGCACTGGATTCCTGGACTATGGACTTTGGGCGTTATTATTATTATTTAATTAATAATTGGCTCAACACGGAAAACTAACGAGAATGGGTGGGTCAAGGATTCCACATGTGAGGGGGTTGGGGACTGGGAGTTGTGGCTCTCCCTAACAACACTCTTTGTTTCCTATTTTTTATTATTTTAGCCTATGTTGGCACTATTTAGCCTAATCCATGATTTAGAGAGCCCTCCTTGGTGAATGCACCCTCCTTGGTGCTTGGGTGGATCCCACTTGTTGAATGTGCCCCTTTGGTGGTTTTGTAACTCCTTTTTGGAGGTTACGCTTGGTTTTGTAACGCCCGCTTACACATGTGCACCCTCACTAACTATTTTTAGCCAGGACATTCGAAAAGTGTAACTCTTCCTTCATTATGATACCGTTTGCTATTTCGGGAAGGAAACTCCTTGCTTGTGTAACTTCCTCTACACCTAGTCAAATTCCTCCTTCATGATTGAGTGGTCCACACACTAATTTGAGTTGGTTTGGGTGGATGGAGTGTTTTCTCTTTGGAATTAGAGGTACCCTTTGTGGGAATTTGAATTGGTATTCTAGTAACTTCCTGTAACTAGTGCATTTACTCTCTAGTTAACTTGGGTCGGTCCTTGACCAGTGGATTCGAATTGTTATAAATGGATTCGAATTGGCTCTCCTTGTTTCCTCTTGGATTGTTATGCTTACTCTCTTGGAGATTTTGAATGCTTGTGGATGGATTCAAACTGCTTGAAGAGGGATTGAAGGCCTTGTAATGAGGTATGAAGATTGATCTATGCTAGATTGCAGTCTAGATAGATTGAACACCAAAGTACCTTAAGGACCATTACTTGTCTTTACTTTGGTCTTGCACATGAATCTTGATGGTGGATGGTGATATCCCGAGGAACTGTAGTTAAGGATTGCATCAAGTAGTGAAGATGCAGAGAAAGTAAGCGGTGAGGGAAGGTGTTGAGATTTCTCAAGTTGTAGCCTAGTTTTTTTTGTAAAGGGCGCAACCATAGGTTCCAATTTGCCTATATTTTTTTACATTTTGGGGTCATGAGACATGTTCCATTGTATCCGAAGCAACGTTACCTGTAAGAAACACCTTTTATTTCACGGGAAAATGTTTCCATTTGACTAAGATACAATTATTTTTGTGTGGCAGTGTTTGTCGGGTTGAGGTTGAGCACATCACGCTCTTTTGAGAGATCCTTATCCTATGGATCCATGGCCTCAGATCGGGGGTGCCAAACATGTTGAAATAAGCTAAACATGGTTGGTCTAAGGCTAGGTGGAACATTGTCCTGTTAAAGCCAATTTCCCCATATTAAGATAAGTTATTCATTGTTTATTTATGTGTTGTAAATTTTCTTTTGTAGATGTGTTTATGGAATCTTATATGTATCTCTGTTATATGGATGTAGGTGATAGCCGATAGATCTAATATCTATTTTTTTCATATGGTTGTAGATGATATATTTGTAAATATGATATCTTATCATGATTAAATGGTTGGAAATTAGTGTCGTAATTCCAATTAATTTAGTATCGTAAAATGGATTTATTAAGTGTTGCAAATTTGATTTACTTGGTGTTGTAAATCCACTTTTTTTAATTACTGTAGATATAAGTTTAAGTGGTTTAAGTGGTTGATGTTAGCATGTTGTATCTATGTATGTTAATGTTTAGTTACATGTACATGTATTACTAAGATATGGTTAATTTCCTTGGTTGCATTCCCTTGCATAGTTTTGCTTGGGGAATGTTCTGCATTGTTTTGCGCATATCATTTAAAAGGGATGATGGATATAATTTGTTGTATGATTGGCATGTCGGATTATCCTTAGATCACATTGTTTCGTTGTGCATTATTTAGTTTCAGCCTCTCCCCTTAATGTTCAAGTGATGCACCCGACCTTTGCGGTGTGATTTGGGGCCAGGTACATTGCAAGAATCTAGATAACTATGTTTGAGCACAGTGTAATGAGTCCTATACAAGTCCATTTACAATGAATTGGACATTGGTATAGAGATATAAGATACAGATGACAAAGAATGGAAAATTAAATATGCATACTCCCTACCAACAATGTTTCCCTCCCTTTGTTTAGACCGATTTGTATTCAAAATTGGCAAAGATACAATTAATTGATTGATAGCACAAATGACAATAACAACCATAGTAGAAGTAAGTCCAATAGATTCGTTAAGTGTTTCAAAGTTTGATAGTAGAGAAGTTCAATATATTCAAGTCGATACAATAATTGTAGTTAATCAAGCATGTCAAAAGTAATCCATCAGGAGGAGATACTAACATTCCAACCTTATTGGTCACACCAAACATGACCTATGATCAATCAACTACTCTCACACTTTATTATGGGATCATGGAAGCAAACAAATATTGGTTCAATTATGTGACAATTTGGGTAGCTCAAGGTGTTATAAAAAATATAAAAAAATTAGATAGTATATTTTTCGCTATCATGCACGAGCATGGCATGAGGTGGTATATGAAATTCAAACATATAAATGCAGGTACATGTACAATCCTCTCTCTCTAGGAATTTCGATGGGCATACAATTATCTACTAGGAACTAGGATTATAGTAGAGGTTTTCGCAAAGATGGTGGGTAGACATTTTGTAAATGTGGTATTTAAGTTATATGTATCTATTTGATATAGACACATTGATGGTATTCATGCAATATCACAACAAACTTGGACAATAATAATGTGCATTAGAGGAGAAATGACACAAAAGGAACTTGCTAAATGACGGTGAACTCCAAATCCCATATAGCACCTTTGAGGGATGTTTGTTTTATATAAAAGTTAGATAATGTAGGACATTTTACAAGATTCATTATGTATGGTGTTACATGTCTCCTAAAGTGCATAAGTTCAAACATCGATTATTTGCATTGTAGAAATTATGCATAAAGGATCTCCATAATAATGTTTTCACTCCATAAAGATACACAACCATCTAGCAAAGCATAATCAACCCAAACAAACAAAAACAAAAATGTACACAATATATTAGATTATGGATCATGTTCTCCAATATATCATTAAACCTAAAATTGGATTTGTACAATCCAATATCCATGTGAGAATATGAGCTAGCTGCAAGGGATAGGTCAATTGGTTTAACCCTTTCCACTAAGGCATAATGCCTAGGGTGGTTACAAGATCCATTCCCACTAAGTTCTATTGGGTTACCATCCATTATTGTAGTTGGCAATTAATACCTCCTTCCATCCAAAATCCTCGAGTAGAGGAGGAAATCCACTAGGTATTATCAAGGTACCAACTTCCTCACTTCAAATGCTAAAGTGTGGAAAGGTGAGGGAATTATTTCTTTAGAAAAATATTGAGCCAAATGAGCCATCTATTTATACACAACTCACATTCTGGAGGCATCCATCATAATATAATAAATATGTACGCTAACATAACTAACTTTCTAAAATATTCCCATGAAGGAACATAAGAGGGCCGCTATGGGGTAATAACGACTCAAACAACTAACCAAACGTGTCATTAGGGATTACATCAAAAGTTTAATCACATAGGTTTCCTCTATGAAATATTACACATCCTAACATCCCCAATTAATATTAAACAGGGACATGGTAAAAATATATGCCAAGGAGAGGAGGAGGTAAGCGACATTACATCAGATTCCCCTTTAACATAAACTTCCATCACCCCAATCATGGATCTCAACTTCAAAAACTTTTCCTATAATAAACATTTGTCAAATATGTGTGTTGCTTGTTTCCTAGTTCAACAATTATTCAATTCAATAATGAAACCCTACTAATATCTACGAAGTAGTGAACATCTGATTCCACATGCTTAGTTTTTTCATGAAAAAATGGATTTTTCATTAATTGAATTGCACTTTTATTATTACATTTGATTTATATAACTTTCCTTTAACTAAGAGCAAGATCATATAATATAGATTATATAATCCATATTGTTTCCTTACCCACTCTATAATCAACGCCACATGAAAATAATGAGGTAGCATTTTGATTCTTACTTAACCAAGTAAATGTATCATAACCATGTTGAAACATATAGTGTAACACCCCACTTTTGACCCCATGATGTAATTATGTATGTAATTTTTTTTGTTTGTTAGAAATTCCCATCGCTTGAGGCTAGTGCATTTCAACCATTGGTTAAGAAACTGCAACCCAAGATCATCTAAGCCATCAAAATCACTCAGGGAATGCACCCGACCTGGTCCACACCAAACCTTAACATGGATGGATTTTTTGGTGTATCCTCCAGACTAAGTCACCCATAAGGGTATTGAACTCAGGTCGTCTTACAAACAAAACCCACACCTTACCTGAGTGATCTAGTGAGAATTGACGTAATTATGTATGTAATGATACAAAACTTAGAAGCATGATATAAATGGTTTAAGATGATTGAATGTATTGTAAATATATACTTTTATATTTAACATAAAATCCTTGACAATTGCAAATGAAGAAGGACAAAGAAGAGATCAAGGGTTATGATTCCAAAAGAGGGGGGAGTGAAAAGGGGTCTAAAGGGGCGATGACCCTAGTGACTTATTAATTTAATCCATTATCCTTATTTAAATCCTTAGAGAGTAATTTTGATCCTAAGGTCCCAAAATCCATGTTTATGAAAGTGGATTAATTAACCTTTATCTATTAATTATCTTAAGTTAGGATTATAGGGGTAAAACGAGCTAGTCATGAGTACCACGTGGCTAGATTTCAACATGCATACAAAAGGTTGGGAATTCAAGGGAGAGAATCATTATATCCATCATTTTTATCATCCTAGATACTAGTACTTGAGAGGGGAAAACTAGAGCTACCATAACCACTCATACCAATTACCCTCGGAAACTGGTGCTAATGAGTTTGATGCCCTTGTGAGCGGAACTTAGCATGTAGCTAAGGTCCTTGGAGTATGATCATGGAGACCCCCTAGATGGCCTAAGCTAGAACATTGGAAAGTAATGTGGACAACCTAAGGGATTACAGTGTAGAGAAAGGGGCCATCTTCCTTGTTTTGTGTAGGCTAATTGGAGATGTGTGCTAATAGATTGGGGCAGCTACAGAGGGGTATTTAATACCAAAGGGTTGTGTGAGTGTGGATGAGTGGAATAATTGGGAAATATTCACCCTTGTGGACTAATAGTCCCAGCTCAAGGGTGGCCTCTATCATAGAAAGAGCTAGTGTGATAGAGTACCTACAGCTAGGAGGAACATCCTTTATCTACAACTAGTTGGATGACCTTTAAAATATAAGTTTGTCAATTGTATATGAATTCCATGGATTATATTTATGTTGTGTTTGTTTGAATTAGTGTTTATGGAAATGTCTATGTGCATGAATTTACTAAGCATGATTTGGATGCATTCATGGTAGGAATGGTTGCATCAATTAGAATGGGTATTTTAGTTTAATTGATAATTATATGTGTTTACTTATGTTGTTTAAAATTAATTGTACAACAAGTCAACGAAAAGGGAATTTTGAAATTGGTATAAAGAATAGATTTCATATGTGGAATTGAGTACCTTGTGGTCTCCATAGTGGAAAGATGTTGTTGAATACATGACAGAGTGGTAATAGACCCACAGGTTGCAGCACTAGGACTACATGGGATATAATTTTTATGCATAGTAATGAGTTATAGGCTACACACAAAGTGTTTGATGGACTGTGTGTGAGAAACTTTTGGGAAAAAATATGTATAAAACACTACAAATGTTTAGTTGAATGATTAAATAACTAAAGAAAATGTAGTTGGAATAATTGGGTAGGTTATAGAGAGTGTAGGAACAAAAAAATGAGTTTCAAAGTTAGCTATATGAAATTTGGGATAATCATAGTTTGTAAGATAGTTGTTTGACGAAATTCCTTGAGGAAAGTCATGGATTTCAAATTCAAAAATGTTATTATTAGCACCAACATGTTATTATTAGAACCGACATGAGCAATGGTGATAAAATTTTGTAGTGGAATATTCGATTCTTAAAAAAAATAGAAACAAACCACTGTAAAAATTAATAGATCTAGTAATTGGCAGAAATTACCTCTCTTATCAGTTGACGAAAAACTTTCCAATTTGGGACAAGACAAGTGTAATTTTGTGTTAGTTGTTGACTCTTAAAATTTTGAAATTTAAATATTTATAAAATTTGAAATTTTGGAAAATTTTGATGTGGGCCATCTGTATGGTCATTCCACATAGGAAGGGCAAATATTAGTTTATGATATGGATGGTCCATATTTAATCGAGCAAGTTAGACCTTTAGATCTAAGTTGTTCGCGCAATAATACATGATCAAAAATTATTAGAGGGGATACTCTCACAACAAACCTAGATTGCAATCACAAGGTCTTCACTTAGTGAAACCATGCCATAGCACGTTCGTTCATGGCATATGAAACAATACCCCTAATTTCCATAAATATTGGAAAATACCTCCCAAAATCATTTTTTTAAGCCCCTCCCAATATACCTTGCCAATCTCAAACATACAAACCATGAAAAACCATGACAAAACCATCTCAAACAGACAAACCATGAAAAACCATCTCAAACAGACAAACCATGACGAACCATGACAAAACAGTACTAGAAACAAAATAGTATCGTTGTAACTAGACAAGATAATTTTAACGCATAATTTACATCTCTTTCAACTTTAGCACTTGCGAAGGTCCACATTTGGGAGTGTAAAAGTTGAAACATATGAAAATTATGCTATAAAATTATCATACAAAGACAATAAATAAATAATATCAATATTAAATTATCTAGTTAGAGCTGAAAAGCATACAAAGACATAAAAATCAACAGTAGTAAATCTAACTCAAAGTACAAAGAAAACAAATAAGATAACCCATTAGGAGAGTTGAAACCTTCCTTACACTCAACAATAGTTTTTTAGATCAGATCTTATCTATTAAGAGACAAGTCACGACAGGAACAAAGGACATACCCGAGAGAGAATAACTTTAGTTACTGTAGGTTTATTCAATTATAGTAGCAGGTGAGTAGCAGACAAGGTAACCCATTCGACAAGCAAGGAATCCCCAATTACTGGAGCAGCAGTCCAAGAAACAACAATCCATAAAATATCAGGTAATGATGACATTCCACACACAAACCAGAGCTTAGTTTGTAGCCCATACAAATCCCGTGGCTCTCTTGAGCAGGATGTGAGTTGTTTGGGGCTACTAAAAGAAGCCATAACCCTGTTTGAGTGGACGAATATATCTGATGCACTGTTTGAGTGTTTGGGTCTGCTTGAAGTGAACCGTAAGGAAACCCTAATTACTTGAGCAACAGACCCAAAAAAAACGGTCCATAAAATATCAGGTAATGATGACATTCCGCACACAAACAAGAGCTCAGTTTGTATCCCATACTGTTCGGGTACACAGGGTACTCCCAAAAGACCGAACACCTTGAGCAACCGCTTCTCACAAATAGATCACAGATCAACACACTGATGTTTGTCACGTGGTTAAAACCCTCGAGAGGGAAACAGTCCACAGCCCTAGCCAAATAGTTACTTGGATCAATTTATTATGCAAAAGAAAGAAAGTTACATGAGCTTCTCATAATCGATCAACTAGCCAAGGACCCTCCATGCTCTTTAAATAGAGATCATGGCCCAACTGGGTGTTAAGCCACAGATCAATGGTAGGTATGATCTAAGAGAAGTTGAACCATCGGATCACTCTATGTCTAGAAAACATCGTGACCATCAGATTAGAATATTTACAAATGCATACTAATGCATACTAAAGAAACACACTTTTACTTAACGGATATATTACACAAGTTGATCTTAACTAACTCCTAAGTGTCTAAATATCCTAACATCCCCCCTTAAGAACAACTTGGGATAGGATTGAAGGATTTACAAAAGTGACACTATTAGGAGAAGGAAGGAGGCATTAGAGCCTATCCCCCCTTAAGGACACATTCTCGAACTCCTAACATAGATCAAAGTTTAGAAAACTTCGCTTCTGTAAGAGACATGGTGAAGACGTCTACAACTTGATCATCTGTAGGGCAATAGAGCACTTCAATAACACGATCATGAACATGATTTCTGATGAAGTGCATGTGTAGCTCAATGTGTTTACTGCGCTGATGTAGAACTAGATCTTTGGCAAGCTTGATGGCACTTTGGTTGTCGCACCAAAGTGGAGTAGGCTGCTGCTGCTCGAATCCAAACTCTGAAAGGATCTGTCGAAGCCATAAAGCTTCCTGACTGGCATTAACCACGGCTCGATATTCTTCTTCTACTGAAGAAAGAGCAAGAGCTTGTTGTTTCTTACAAGCCCAAGTGACAGGTCGAGATCCCAGACTGAAAACATAACCCGCAGTAGACTTTCGATCATTAGGATCGTCGACCCAATCTGAATTAGTGAAACCAACCAACAAAGGTTCCCCCCCTGTACTCTAATGAATCCCAAACTGAATTGTACCTTGAATATATCGAAGTATTCTTTTTGTTGCTTTCCAGTGACTTTCATGAGGAGTTTGCATATAATGGGCAACACGACCAACGGAAAAGGAAAGGTCAGGACGGGAACGAGTCAAGTATAAAAGACTACCAACAAGCTGACGATACAAGGTGGCATCTACTTTAGGGGAAGTACAAGTGGCAGAAAGTTTGACTCCAGACTGGAAGGGAGAAAGGGCTGGTTTACAATCTTCCATGTGGAAGCGACGAAGAAGGTGACAGGCATACTCAGACTGAGAAAGAAAGATTCCTTCTTTGGTTTGCAAGACTTGGAGACCAAGAAAATAATGTAAATGTCCTAAGTCTGACATTTAAATTTTTTGCTTCAGACTGGATTTCACATGGGTTATAAGTTTAGGGTCACTACAAGTAAGGATAAGATCATCAACATAAAGAACAAGTATGATGAGATGGTTTCCTACTTTCTTGGTATAGACATTAGGGTCAGAATGACATCTAGAAAAACCAGTGTCAAGAAGAAAGCTATCCATTTTGGCATACCAAGCTCTAGGAGCTTGCTTAAGGCCATATAAGGATTTCTTAAGGAGACAAACAAGGCTAGAGTTATCCTGAACATATCCAGGAGGTTGTTCCATGTAAATTTTCTCTTGTAAATCACCATGTAAGAAGGCATACTTGACATCCATTTGATGGACTTCCCAGTTATGTAAGGCTGCAAGGGAAAGAACAAGATGGATGGAATTCATTTTTGTGATAGGAGCAAAGGTTTCATTGTAGTCAATCCCTTCAACTTGGGAAAAACCTTTGGCAACTAACCTTGCCTTAAGTCTTTCAACACTTCCATCTGATGCATACTTAGTTCTGTAGACCTATTTACATCTGGCAATTTTTCTTCCTTTTGGAAGAGGAACAAGATCCCAAGTATCGTTCGTCATTAAGGAACGATATTCTTCATCCATAGTTGCATTCCAATCTGGATTTCCTGAAGCTTCTACAAAAGTTTCTAGATCATGATTCTCGGAAACTTAAGCCAAAAGAGAAGAGGCTCGCTGAAACTGAGAACATGTTCGCCATTGATCTCTAGGATCATCGGCAAGATCACCAGTTGCTTCAAATGTTGAACGGACCTATCGAGGAAGTATTGGTGCTGGTGCAATTGGAGGAACATGAGCAGGAAGAGGTGGATTTTCATCCCCACTGTCATCATCAGAAACTAGATTTGGAAACCTATCAAGGAAGTTGGAAGAAGAAGAAGAAGGCACAATCGCCGAATCAGGCTCGTAGGCCAAAGATGGCACACTCGCTAAGTTAGGCTCGTAGGCCAATAGATTTTCATCAAATTTAACATCTCTTCTAATGATTATATCATGAGAATGTGGCTTAAGAAGTCTATAAACTTTTACATCTTCTGAATATCCAACAAATATGCACTTTTCACTTTTAGGCTGCATTACTTTCCATTTTTCATCCGGAGTGTGAGCCCATGCTTCACAACCAAACAAATGAAAGTGACTTACATCTGGTTTAATTTTACTCCATGCTTCTTCTGGTGTTATACCTTGTAAAAATTTAGTGGGTGTGCGATTAACTATGAAATTTGCACAATTTATGGCCTCAGCACAATATTGAAGACTTAGTCCCTTAGATTGGATCATACAATTAGCCATTTCTTTTAAAGTGTGGTTCTTCCGTTTAGCTACACCGTTTTGTTGTGGTGTATATGGAATAGTGTGTTGTTGTTGGATTCCTTGTTCAGTGCAGAAAGTAGTGAACTTGTTGTTAACATATTCTCCTCCATTGTGAGATCTTAACTTAATAATTTGATGACCATATTGTTTTTCAACAAGGGCCTTGTAGGCCAAGAACATGTTAAATACTTCGCTCTTAAGTTTTAGGAAGTAAACCCAAGTGCGTCTGGAGTAGTCATCAATTAAAGTTAAGAAATATTTGAAACCAGAAAAGGATGCAGATGGAAGAGGGCCACACGAGTCACTATGCACAATCTCCAAGGGAACCAAGGCGTGCCAAGAGGCACGTTTGTCAAAACTATCCCAATGATGTTTTTCGAGTACACAATCGGAACAAACACCATCCTTGCAAGATACCATCGGAATACCAGTCACCATATTGTCTTTACATAGTTGTTGCAATGAGCGATAATTTAAGTGACCAAATCGCTCATGCCAAAGTTTGCTCAAGTTATCACTATGAGCAACAAAAACTGAAGGAAAAAGGTGATGACCCAAAGTTGTTAAATTTGTACAACCTGGTAATATCATTAATAGTTCTAGTAGCAAGGACATTTTGAGGATTTTTAAAATCCTTGATTACAACTTGGTGATGTGTAAACATCACAGTTTTACCTTCACCCGAATGAGTAATTTGATAGACTGATAACAAATTGCAGGAAATTTTTGGAACACATAGTACATCACTGAAATGACCATTTTCTACTGGAACTGTTCCAGATCCTATAACACTTAGAGATCTATCATCAACAACAAATATTTTCTTGGTGTTACATTCATGCATAGTAGAAAAGATGGTTTGATCCTTAGCCATATGATACGATGCTCCATAATCAATGAGCCATTCAATTGAAGTAGAAGAAGAAGATGCAGTATAAGAGTAACCAGAAGCACAAAGTGCATGTCCACGAGAGGTAGATTCTGAAGACGAATCTAGGCTGATGTGGTGCTTCTTCATTGCTGCTTCCAAGGCTGCCATCTTCTTTAAACACTTAGATTCATCACGATTATCTTTCCCACAAAAATTGCAATGATGCTCAGTCTTCTTTCCTTTTGGCTTGGATCCTTTGTCATTTTTTAAAGAAGGAGCTAACTGAGAGTGTTTGGGACCCTTATTGTTTGACTTATTATTGCGAAAATTCTGTTTCTTAGGAGGCTTGGACTTTTCTTTCTGTTGGGACAATAAGGCTTTCCTAGATGCATTTGCATTGTTAATTATTCCAAGAAGAATGAGCTTATCTTTGTCTCTAATTAAAGAATCACAAAATGATTCAAGACTAGGCTCTTGATAGCTAGCTGTAGTCAATGATTCTTTCATGGAGTAGAATGTAGATATAAAAACAGAATTTGCAAGTCCAAGTTTGGAAAGAATATGATAAATACATTGTTTGTATTCTTTCTTAATCTTGCATTCTGGACATAAGAGTTTAAGAGTTTTATACTTAGATAAATAGTCTTGAATGCATGAAAAATCATTTGGATTCAAAGAAATCAACTCATTCTCAAGTTGATGACCCCGAATTTCATTGTGTTTACCAAACATATATTCCAACTTTTCCCAAGCTTGATCAGGTTCATCGATTCCAGATATGTGGAATCACAAATCAGTAGAGATTGACATCCCAATCAATCCACGAGCTTCATCATATTTATTTACCCATTTAATTTTCTTATCATCATCAGTGGGTTCTATTTCTTTCCCTGAGGTTATCCTGAAAAGTCCCCTACTTCGCAGAACATCCTCCATACGAGATTTCCATGAGAAATAGTTAGAATTTGTAAGTATAATATCACAAGGGGCAGACATACTGTAAATTAATCGCTGAAAGAATAGAAACTAACTATTTGGATCCAAAGAGATCGAAAAAATATGTAGTTTTAAAAAAAATGGCACTGAAAACTGATTCTGGATGATGAAGTTATGCTTGATCAAAGAAAATGTTGAAGATGTCCCCAATAGTGACATGACAGATATTAATTTGACCAACTAAAAAACAGAATCCCCCTCTTCCCAAGATCAACCTTTGACAATCACTTTACAATAAAGCTGCTTTTAAGTGAATCACTTTTGTAGAATAAGTGATGTTCACTTTTACAATAATGTTACTTTTAAATAGTGCGGCAATAAATTAAAAGACTTAAGTGATTCACTTTTTATTTTATTTTATTTATGTCAGATGCACTTTTACGATAAGTAACTTGAAAATAGAAATTGCATGCACTAAAAAGTAGCTTAATAAGACTTGAACTCAAGACCTATTAAGGAATAAATCAACTTTGGACCAAGTGAGCTAAGTTTAAAAGGTATGTAAAAGAATGGAAAGAGGAAGAGTTTTTTTTTTTTACTCTTCTCTCTCGTTCTCTGTGCTTGCCTTTTTTTTTTGCAAATCACAAAAAAACGAAAAACAAAAACAAAAAAACATTTTCCACACATTGGGGTTGGATCTTGGTTAGCTTACCCGGAAAGTATACGTTTTCAAGTTTTCTCACTGTTTCTGATTTGCCATGATCACACAAGGTGCACGACAAAGAGCATACATAGTCGAGAAGACAAGAAAAAAAACTTTCCCTTACTGTTTCTGATTCGCTGCGATCACGCAAGGTGCACGGCAAAGAGCATACGCATCCAGGGAAGGCAACAGCGCGAGACTAAAACAGTAAAGATCTAATAATAAAACTGATAAAATATGAGAGATTTAAAAAAAACAAATATGTCACTGTAACATTATACCTTCAGATTTGCCGAAATGAGTGTTTCTGGAACAAACAGAAACAATTTTCGATGAAACAAAAACTATTTCCCAATATAAACGGCTCTCCGGATGCAATGGAACAGCTCCCATAGGCCACAAATGCATAGAAAATCCAAAACCAGAAACCCTTTCAAAGTTTCGGCAACACTGGTTCCAGATCTTGATCAAAACCGAAAGCGGCTCTTCATAAACGCTCTGATACCATGTTCGGGTACATAGGGTACTCCAAAAAGACCGAACACTTTGAGCAACCGCTTCACACAAATAAATCACAGATCAACAAACCGATGTTTGTCACGTGGTTAAAACCCTCGAGAGGGAAACAGTCCACGGCCCCAGCCAAATAGCTACTTGGAGCAATTTATTATGCAAAAGAAAGAAAGTTACATGAGCTTCTCATAATCGATCAACTAGCCAAGGACTCTCCATGCTCTTTAAATAGATATCGTGGACCAATCAGGTGTTAAGCCACGGATCAATGGTAGGTATGATCTAAGAGAAGTTGAACCGTCGAATCACTCTATGTCTAAAACATATCGTGGCCATCGGATTAGAATATTTACAAATGCATACTAATGCATACTAAAGAAATACACTTTTACCTAACAGATATATTACACAAGTTGATCTTAACTAACTCCTAAGTGTCTAAATATCCTAACACATACAAATCCAATGGATTTCTTACAACTTAGCACACTCAAACAGTGGAGCAAAGATCTTAGTCCATGGGGGTGTTGCTGATGGACCAATACCATATCACGTCCGTTCATATTAGGGGCTTAATAATTAAAAAAAACCGTTATATTGGGGTCATATTTAGGGTTGAGGGGTTTATTTTATGTTTAAAAAAAATATGTAATCAATGTGTGTCAATCAAGGTGGGAGAATAAATCTTTTACCCATAGGACCAAGGTGTACCATCAAGGTGGGGACACAACCCTTTTACCCAGAAGACAAAGGTGTCAAACTATTATATTCTCTCTCAAGGTATATAGTCCATAAGTGTTCCAAACCACAACAGTACATTTTATCATCATCGTATAAGGAAGGTCCATGGAAGGTTCATACCACAACATTGAGTTTTATAACAAGATATTTCCACACCCTAGCCATTTTTCGAATCAACAACCATCACAATTTCCTAATGAGTTAATATGCACTCCACACAAACATGATGAAATTAAAAAACACTTCCACTGGAAAATTTTAAGATCTGAAACCATAAACATCGAATGGACTATCAAGATTTAAACTTGAAAATTTCTTTGATTTCTCAACTTTGTTGTCAACTGCTAAACTATTGCCATCAGCATTGTTGCCAATAATATTTGAAAAATCATTTTTGCCAATTCCTGTACAGCATGAGACTGAAAAAGAGATACCTTTTCTTTTAGTAATCATATGAAACTTGGACTGTGATATGCAACTTCCAGGAGCTAATAACACATAGTAAGCTAATAAGATTTAAAAGCATAAGCAAAATGCAATGTTAGATAGAAAATAATGAGTATCCAGTTGCATGCATTTGGAGCATCATAGATGGATTCCAAATCATTTTTTCTCAACCAAATACTTAAGAAGAAAAACACATAATGGAAACAGAGGTAAATATTTACACATACACATAGAGGATATCACAAACTTAAAACCATTACCACAAGAATTTATGTCTAAAAAAAGAGTTCCTTTTTTTTCTATTCCGTGCAAAATTGTATTCAGAAAATATTGTCAATGAACAATCTGCTTCTTTTGTTTGGGAGCCAACCCCCAAACATCATAAAATGCAAATTATATACAAAATGGCTCCTCGAGCAAATGTTTGACAAACCTCTTGTAAATCAATGTTCTTTTAACTAAATCCCTAACTCCTAGGAATCTAGTAACCATATTTTTTTAATAAAAACAAATTTCGTAGGAAATCCAAGTGGTAGGCCAAAGAGATATCCAAACTACTCCCTTGCATTATGACACATGTTCATCATTGGTGTAGTCTATATCTGGTTTTCCCAAATTTTTCCACATCCTTCCATTGTTCATGATTCGGGATGTCACAATCCATAATTTCTTTAATCACCACCTCTAACTCCACGTATTGGGTGTAAGAAATAGCTAGTAGACTTGTTTGAGTGATCAGGAACCGTTCAAGTATCTCAAAGTCATCAGTAAATGTCTCTATAATTACTTTTCATGTTAGTGCCTTTGTCAATTCTTCAAATTTGGAGTGGTCCATGCGTTCATGTACTAGCAATTTATGATAATGTTCTTGAGAAAATAGCTTGCCCTTATCATCCCAGAATGGAGGAATTCCTTCATCGAACTGTTCTTGAAACATTTTCTTGAAATCCTTAACCTCCAGAAGCATCAGATTTGCTTTCTCTTATACAACTTTGACCAAATTATGTTTATTAATAAAGTTTCTAGCCAATATAATGATGGCTATCCTATCCTTGATTGCCATCTCTTGCATCTCTTCATATGTCAAAGTTTTTAAAAATTTAACAGCATTTTGGGCAGTCTCTAGTGGCTTTTTGTCTAGATTTTCATTTACCAACTTACATCTTTGAAGAGCTAAATCCACTATTGCATTCTTATCGTTCACAAAATTTAAATAGGATCTAAACTTGGTGATTTCTATAGTCAAAGTATCCCAAATAAGATGTTTAGCTCCTTGCAGGGGTAGTTTTCCTATCATCTTCTCATTCAATTTGTTGATCCTCTTCTGAATTTGTTTCTTTTCACCTGAAAGTTTGTTTCTTTCTTCAATAATTTTATCCAATTCATGCTTCAGCTGGACATTACCTTCTTTCAACTCTTTGATTTCTCACTCTCTCAAATTTATCTATGACATGGAAACAGATAAATCATCAGCGGGAGATTCATTTACTTCATCTTCAGTCTGAATCAAGGGTTGGATTATCAACTCCTCCAACACTTCCTCTTCTTCTTTTCGATTGACATTAAAAGATGAAATCTAGGACACAAATCCCCATCGTTCAATTTCCTAGGCCTCTTTATCATTTTTTAGCTTTAACATTTTCCCCTTAAAGTCCATCAATTCCTGGTAAATTTTATTCTTCTCTTGATGCAACGCTGTCAACTCAGATAGCTGAATGCGATGCGTACCTGGAACTTTTAGTTTTTTTTGAAGGACTTGGATAATTTTTTCTTTTTCTTCTAGTAATTTTTTACTTGCTTGAACATTAGCCGGTTCAGTCCTTGAAGTTATAATGTCCGTCTATAATTTTTTAATTTGAACTGAATGGGATTTATTCTCCACTTTCTCATGTCAGAGTTGGTTCTCCAACTTATCAATAACCGACTACATCCTTGTAATCCTCAATGTGGCCTTTAGTCAATCAGAATATAAAACATCACTAGTCTGTCGATGGAGTTGGATTTTATCAGGCACACTGATTTTCTCCATGCTGAACTTGACTTCAGAAACTTTCTCATCATCTATCATAGCAGATTCAAGTGTGTTCCTCTCTAAATCCCTGGTGGAAATTAGCGACAATTGTTGATCTACTAACTTTCTCACCTCGAGAAAAATATTTTGTGTCTCGTTTAAAGCTTGCTTCCTTTGTTCTGCATAGCTAGAAAAAAAGTAAAACTTAGATCTATATCTAGAGCCAGATCTTGCGCTACCTTCTCCTTGAAAAGAATATTCTCTTATTTGTACATGTTGTTGTTGTAAAATAAGACATTTTTTTCATCATTTGCAGTTTGCTCATCCTGCATCGTCATTTCCCTTTCAGGCTGTGTCTTTAGTCTTTTGTTTGAGTTTTCTTCATCGACATCTATTATGTCAATTTTTGAAAGGTCCCTTTTATTTAAGGAAGTATATGGTGTGTGTACAATTATAGCCAAGTCATTTCCTTTCTCTTCACCTGCATCTATTATTTCTTCTTTGACTCCTTCACAATCCTCCTCAAATTCCAGCAAATTAACTATTTTATCCATGCCTTCCACTAATTGATGTTCGAAGGCCTTGTTTTTATTTTGCTGTCTTCTTTGCGATATGATTTTCCTTGGATCATAGTTTAGCCTCTCCATTTTCTGGAATTCCATAGCCTCTAATAATTTTTCAGCAATATTCAAAGCAACTTTGTTTTTGAAAATGAAAGGGATGATCTTGAATGGGAACTTTACATCGGAAGACTTCTTAAAACTACCAAAGTGTTCTTCTTCTGAACACAACATCTACCTGATAAATTCTAACACAAAAATCTAGGACTCAGAAAGGCAGGTAATTTATAAGGTGGTCATGTGTAACCATAATCATGAACAACAATGAATTCCTTATATAAAAACCAGTCTCTTGTACAACTTTTCACCGAGGGCTACAAAGTACTTTTCATTTCATCTAACACTCTGGGAAAATTTTCATCAAAAAGTATTAAGTATACTTCCGCCATGATTTTATTCAAAAACTCAAACATATTTATCTTCCCAAGTAGCCCAAGCGAAAAAATTGTATTGATGAAATGCAACTCAAAGACATTTGAGCATAGGAACATGTTCAGTAAGTATGACTGATACCTGAAATGTCTCCGCTTTGGAAAATTTGCTAGTTTAAAATGAATTGTAGTGGCTAAGAACTCATCGAAACCAAAACAACATACTTGGCTTGTCTCTGGTTCCGGTAAATTTGTCTTCAACAGAAAACCAATCATAACTTCAGTCACTGACTTGTCATCATCATATCCAAATATTTGACTCAATATTGACAACACTAGTTGCACCTCTTCTCGAAAAAGATGAACATCCATGGGAAAGGAAATACTCTCTACCACATTAGTAGCTTTTAGAATTCCCGTCGAAAAGGAATTTTTAATTTCAGACTTACATTCCCTATACACTTGGACCAGGGTTTCTTCTCTAATGGCTTTAGTGTTTTTCAGGAAAAATCTCTGGCACATTCAAAACCTCGCGGATGACATTTGCATTAACATGACAAAGGATCCTAATAGCATTTTTGTTCATAATTACTCTCTCAGTGGGAGAATAATTATTTACACACCACTCTACAAATTTAGGGTAATACAGGGTTTGCTCAACAGAGAAATATTACATAAAAGAATTCCACACATTCAAAACATCTCTTCCTTGTGATTTAAAACACCATAACTGTTATTTCGACTGAGAAATGCTGCACATAGAGAGAATTGGGCCAAATACATTTCCATCTCTTTCAACTATAACCTCCTCTTTCCTATCCAGGAACTTGCGGAGGGAAACTGAACTTGAAGCTTCTTCCATAACATAAACTCAGTAAGAAATAACGTGGAACTAACCTGTTAGAACTACTTGGGAGGTGGTGAAAACACTGTGGTTAACCTTTGGACAACAACCCAAATCGTAGACCCGTGCATTGTCAACGTCTTCACTGTTTCCTCAATGCCGTGACAAAATAAACCTTTTCACAATGACCAATGATTTTTATATTAGGTAATGGGACCGGTTTCGGAAGCCACAGAAAGTGGTTTTCCCTTTACCTTTTTCCCCAACGGATCTCACCACATCACGCCGCGTGGCAGGCGGCTTATAATCTGCTACCACTTATCTCCTTTATCTTTTGCACTACTTCGTGCTCCAGATCACCTACCAACTGTTGATCTTATACCGACCACATATTTTCTGTCCGATCATGCTGTCATGATCCCTGACATAATATCTGGGTCCCATGACCACGTGCATACACCGCATGTCAACCTTGACATTTATGCAAAATTGAAACCCGTAGATTTGACACTCATTGAATTTAATTACCCGTCATAATTACTAGTACCCTTTGGCTGAGTTCTGAGTTGGAGACCATTAACCATCCCATGGGAGAGCAATGATTGTTGCCATAGCATCATTGCTTGCTGTTGGATTTCGGCATATTAAGATCCAACGGTAAGTAATGAACCTGTGACAACAATCATTTCTATGCCGGAGGCTGGTTAATTTTCGCCTTCTGAGTTGGTAACTTGGTGGTTACGTTGGTTTTGGAAAATGATCCAGGAGTCATGTTCACTAAATCAGACACGTTATGTGGAAGGATGACAGCTCGAGTACACATTCTTTGAACTCTCTGGGATAAATGAGCAGGTTAACTAATTTATTATCACCCTTGGCTGCCCAATGCTCACACAGGTCAAATTCCATGAATCCACTTCGCAACATGCGAATTCATTGCTCTCAGTACTGGAAAATGGGAACATCCTGGTTTTTCTACTTCAATTGAGGAACCAAGAAGGAGCATACTCATTTCCAATCCTAAAAGTATTTGAACAACGAAGCCAAGTAGGATATGGTCGACTTCAAGAGTAATTCTTATGTTTCTGTGTAAGGATTTTTGTATAGAGTTAGGTGTTTTTTAAATTTTAAATTTTTTATTATTTAAAATGTTTGAAAGTGTTTTATTTCATTGTTTTCAAGTGAACATCAATTTGAGGTAGAATTAGGGTAATTAGTATCTTGGCTTATTTTATTCAGCAGAAGGATAAATAAACCATAGATTTTCGAGGGTCTCTTTCCTTAGATAAAATGATAAATGGATATATATTTTTTTCTATTTATGGATGACTCCTGGAATATAGGTCTCTCCCTTCATGTTTGATTGGGAAGATCCGTAGCTTTCTATTTCCAAATAACTAAGCCAAATCACTTGAGTTTAGCAGTTGCGATAATGACTTTTAATATGACATTTGGAAGATCTGTAGATTTCTATTTCCAAATAACTAAGCCAAATCACTTGAGTTTAGCAGTTACGATAATGACTTTTAATATGACATTTAAAAAAAATACTTTAACAAAATTAAGTAAACTTGATATAAAATATTGACACTCTATAAATTTGTAATAACGTAAAGTGACAGGCAATGAAAATACCAAATTGTCACCAAATTTTTATTTAACACGCAAGGGGAATTTGAAATTCTAGGCTCGGCTAAGAGAAATATCTAACCTTAATCACATACACCTCAATATTTTTCCAATTCCTTTAAAATATGTCCAACTTATTCTTTAACTTAACATTTCTACAAAAGACCTCCCCAGTAAGGCTTTGTCCTTAAAGGAGATCCAATAGAGAAGAGGGTTTCGGACGGGCGAAATTTTGGAGATGGAGATCTCAGAGGAGGAAGGCTCGAACAGGGCTTTCTCAGAAGGAGGGGGGCTTGACGGAAGCATGGAGGATGGTAGCAGGGGAGGGCGCAGTGCCTCCCAAAGCCCTGATCCAATTGGTTTGAAGATCAGAGATATTCCGATAAACCTAGATCTAGACAAGATGGAGAAACCAATGGCTAGAAAACTAGGGCAATGCATGCCTAAAGCGGCCCTGATTCCAACCATGACAGTTAAATCGTCAAAAATCTGAGAGAATATCCAATACATGCAGGATCACGACTTGATTGGGAAGTTTGTGGGTCTCCAGTCATCAGAAAAATCCCTAGTATGGTGGATTAACACGACATGGAAACCGAAGGGGCATTATGACCTTCAGTTGGGATTGAAGGGGTTTTTCACCATCTCTCTACAAAACCTAGAAGACCGAAACATGATCCTGGATGGAGGACCGTATTTCTTCTACTCGGTGGGCCTTTTCTTACGACCATGGAAGGAGACGTTATGTCCAGATAAGGAGGATATGAGGGTAGGGAATGTATGGATCAGTTTGTACTCATTTCCCAGTGAATAGTGGGATCCCAAGATTTTAGAAGATCTAGGAAATACCCTGGGGAAATTTGCAAGGATATTGGAACAAACTAGGGCCCAAAGGTACATGACATATGCAAGCATATGTGTATACATGGATCTATCAAAAGATTTGCCTGAAACAATTCACATGTCATGGGAGGATGAGGAGTGGCTCCAAACCCTAGATTATGAGCAGATCCTTTTAAGATGCTGAAGATGCCATGAATATGGACACTTATTTAGATATTTCTCTACAAACAACCCAAAGGTTAACGTGGCAAGAAAAGAAGAAGAACAGAAGTATCAAGGGTTTACAAAGGTTCCATCTCGAAAAAGAGGAGGTAGAAGGTAGGAGAATCAGGATATCCACAAAAATCCCACAGTCTCAAACAAATTTGATATCCTCGAAGACCTAGCAGAAGATGTCATAGAATCAAATAAAGGAGAACGAGCCAAGGAAGGATAATGAGACGAAATACCCCAGACGAGGCAAGAACATAAGTGTTCAATGGAAGAATATATGCACCCGGAACAAGTGGCTGAAGAAGATCAGGAGATAGGGGATGAAGTGAAGGATATGGACATCGGAGACCTAGATATAGAAGGGATTGAGAAGGCATGCACAGAGATAGGAAAGGGCTATGTTCCACAAGAATAAGTAACATTGCTAAAAGAAGCTGTCCTCAGGGCTCGAGCCTCAAATCAATTAGGGATAAGCCCAAGATCTCATAAGGAGACAAAACATAAATTCAAAGAACCAGCCAAGAAGGCAGGGAGAAAATAAAAAACAGAGAGTGGCTGAAGCAGGAAAAGTTGGTTGAGTTGGGACAGTACCTGACAATAAAATCGGCCTTAGGCCTCTAGTTATCCAATGGATATTTTATCATGGAATATTCAAGGCTTGAACAACCCGCAGAAGGTAAGAAATTTGAGTAAGAAGATCAAGAGACAAAACCCGACAATAGTTTTCCTTCAGGAAACGTAGTGCTCAGCAAATAGAATAGAAGAAGTTAGTAAGAAAATTTGGAAGGGAAGTGAGAGCATGGGAATCGACACCAGGGGTTTTGCAGGAGGCTTGGGGATCATATGGGATTCAGCCTGGGTATCCTTAGGAGGATTCCAGGGTAGTAGATGTTTCTTATCAACAGAATTCAAAGTAATTGGTTTCCAAGTAGAAGGCATGATCATGAACGTTTACGATCCCCACAACCCAGGGGAGAAAAAAGAATTCCTCACATCCCTACGATAGGTCAATGCTCGCAGGCCCACCGGACATTGGATTGTGGGAGGGGAATTTAATCTCATTGTGTCCTTGGATGAGAAGAAAGGTGGTCAGTGTAGACTGGAGGAAGAGTGCAAGGATTTCAAGGACACCATCAAGGACCTCGCATTGGTAGACATTGTGCTAGGGGAAGGATGGTTCACTTGGAACAATAAAAGAGTAGGGGAAAGGCATATAGCCTCTAGGTTGGATAGGCTCCTGGTATCAGAATTAATCATAGACCTAGGAAGTGAAATTCACTCAGCTACCCTCCCGGGAGCAGCATCAAATCATTGGCCCATAGAGCTAATGTGGAGCGGATTAGGATCTCAATTCAAGAATCCATTCAGATTGGAGCAATTATGGCTGGAGCACCCTGGTTTTGAAAAAAAGATCAGAACATGGTGGGAGGAGTTGAGTGAAGGTGGAGGGCCAAGCATGTACAGGTTTCAACAGAAGTTGAAGGACCTAAAAGCAAAAATAAAAATGGAACCGAGAATACTTTGGCAACATTTTTGCTGACAAAAGAACTATAGAGCCACGACTTCAGGAGATCCAATCAATAGGGATGATAGAGTGATACACCTAAGATCTGAGGATCGAGGAGCAAAGTCTTAGTGAAAGACTAGAGGAGCGGGAAAAGCAAGAAGAAGTATTCTGGAAGAAAAAATCCAGAATTCGCTGGTTAAAAGAGGGGGAAAGAAACACAACTTTCTTCCACCGCTCTGTGGCTCAAAATAGGATGCAAAACAAAATACACTCTTTGAAAACTACGGGATGTGAACGGGTGAAATCTAGGGAAGAAATAGAGACAACCCTAAATAGTTTCTTCACAGAAATCATGTCGGATCCAAGACCAAAGAGAAGTATTGATATTGACCAAATTACTAGGTTCATTCCTTCTTTAGTGTCGGTCGAGGAAAATGACCTTCTGATGAAGCCCATAACCCTCTATGAAGTAGAGGAGGCGATGTTTCAGATGAAGAAAGGGATGGCCCTGGGTCCTGACAGTTTCACGGTCAATTTCTTTCACCAATACTAGGATCTCATAAAAATGGAGGTTTAGAGAATTGTGGAGGATTCCAGGACATCCAAGAAACTGCTCCCAACATTCAATGCTACCTTCATCACCCTTATCCTGAAATGCGAGGGAGCGGACTCTCCGAATAAATTTATACCCATTAGTCTATGCAATGTGATCTACAAAATCACCACCAAGGTCATAGAAAACCGTCTTAAACTGCTGCTTCGATTGCTCATTTCACTTGAACAATTGGGCTTTGTCGAAGGAAGACAAATAACAGATGTAATCATCCTTGTTCATGAGCTCCTTCACTCCATAAGGACGCAAAAAATGTCGGGAAGGTTGATCAAGATAGATATTTCCAAGGCCTATGACAAGTTGAACTCGCATTTCATGAGGTGCATGCTTGCAACCATTGGATTTAGGGGAGTATGGATTGACTGGATCATGCATCTGGTAACTTCAACCTTTTATTCCATTCTAATAATTGGGGTCCCATCAAGGCGCCTTTTGGCCGACAAGGGGAATCAGGCAAGGGGACCCCTGTCCCATTTTCTATTTATCCTAATGGTAGAAGGCTTGGGGAGGGCTATGTCATAGGCTAGGGAAAACAAGGAACTAAGAGGAATCAAAGTCCACCCTGAGGTGGAGAAGCACACTCATCGGAAATTTGTGGATGATACGATGCTCACAGGATACCCCTCGGTCTAGGAAGCTCGGCGTTTCAAGAAACGTCTTGTGGAGTTTGGCCCAGCATTAGGTATGGAGATTAATACCCAGAATTCCCAGGTCTTTTTCTTCAATACCCCATGGGTCACCCGAAGAAATATTTGTAGGATTCTAGGCTTCCAGGAGAACTCCCTTCCATCCAAATACCTAGGAACACACCTTTGGTGACGGGCCTGACAAACAAAGGTTCATGGAGAGAAATTTAGACAAAATGAAAAGACGTCTGACTAATTGGACTCTTAGGCCCCTGAATTTCACGAGCAGGCTAGTATTAGTAAAGTATATCTTACAGGCAATGCCCTCCTACCTCCTTTCTACATTGGTGGCCCCGAAGATGATTCTTAAGGAAATATGACGAATTCAAAGGGAATTTATTTGGAGTGGTAATAGTGATAGAAGGAAATGGCCCCTGGTTAGCTGGGATATGATTTGCACTCCAAAATCGCAGGGAGGCCTGGGCATGTGAGGCTCGAAGAAAGAAAGTATATTCAGTGGAGCAAAACTCTAGTCGAGATGGGTCACGCAGGACAAAGAGCCCTGGGCTGAAATCTGGCACTCTAAATACGCAAAGGATTGGGAAAAAAAGGACATGATATGATTCTCCGAAGGAAAACCCGGCTCGCACATCTGGCACATAGCCTGGCAGGGGAGAGGCCTTATCTAAGACCATAGTTTTTGGGAATTAAGGAACGAAAGGATGACCAGGATATGGGAAGACTCTTGGAAACAAATCCCACCCCTGGGGCAGGAGGACGATTTTTAGCAGATAAAAGAAGCATGCTGTAACCACTTTATCATTTACAAAATAGGGCAATTTCATAGCTGTCTTTAGGTCTAGTCTTGAGGCAGTTACATTAAGTAGTTATATGCTAACTTTGAATCTTTAAAGACAACAAACTATTAACTACTATATACATTATAACAAAATGAAATACTTGAACAACTGGACATTAGGTGGCGCTCATAACTGCTTGGTAGCCTCTGCTAGCATGGATATCCCTTCCAATGCATGGGGCTTCTTCGTATCTCAAGCTTGTTCTGTCTCTAGGCTTTTAAATCTGCTTGACAACACTTTATTTTGCTTGTTTAAATCTTGAATTTGCTTAGTTAAATTTTCAGCTTGATTCTCTATTTCTTTCTTTCTCTTCAAAGCTTCTTTCGACACTGCTATCAATTCTTGGTAATGTGTATTGATATCTTCTAGGTCCTCCCTTAATCTCTTATTTGTAGTCACAAGCCTGTCATTAGATTCATTAAGGAAGTGAATTTGTGACTTATGTTGTTGCAGAGTTTTCCAAAGATTCTCGACTTCAGAATCCATATGCACCTCTCCAGGCAATGTCGAATCCTGGTTTAACAACCATCGAATATCCAAATTCTTAAAAAATAAATCCTCCTCATGCCTATTCTTCATTGCTTCCGCTTCAAATGAGACTACTGAAGTCATACATTGTTCCATAATGGGAGTAGCATGCTCTTCTGAAACTTCATGGCTTTCTTGAACTGGTTCTGGTGATATTGGATGATCTTGTTGAATGTAATCTTGTTATGGCTTCAAGTTCTTTTTACTTTCCTTATTCTCATCACTTGAAGAGTCTTGAATAACTGTAATCTTCTCTTTTTTAGCTTAGGGTTCAATATTTATTTTCATGTTTAATCTGAGCTTATTTATAGCTCTTGTCTTTGGCCTCCATCTTGGTCTTTCCAGCTGCATAAGAAATTTTATATCTACCTTAAAATCTGGAGCTTGCAAAATATTCTCCTTCATATAAGTTGCACAAGATACTATGGTTAGGTTTTCCTGTGCACATATAGCATTCTGCTTATGTTCTGTTGAACTAACATCCTCCTTGAGGTTCATATTAACTGTCTTTTTCATTATTACATCTTCCAAAGTGTTTTCTTGCTCATTCTCCAATGCTTTTCCCTGATCTTCATTACCAAGATTTCTAAATCTTTGACATGAACTAGCTTCCTAAAGTTTGTCCTGTACTAAATCTTCAATCACATCTCTTTTGAATCTCTTAACAAAACCATATTGTTTATTAGGCAAGCTCTTCTTTACATGATCACCCTACTCAATGATAAACCCTGACTAAAATAGAAAGTGATCCATGCTTCTATTTTCCTTCTGCAAAAGTGTAAAAATGATTAATTTGATCAAACCATGATGAAATAACGACTTGTTTGTATGGTCAGAATGTCCTTTGATTCTATTCGACATTTTCTGGAGGCTTTTTAGAAGAAAGAATGGAAAATTCATCCTAGATTGTTGGTTCAAGTGTTGTAAAAACCTAACATGATATTTAAACAGTGACGTGAACCTGCCATCACATGTGATATAACTCTGTATAATTCCAATTACTTCTCTCCATTCTGGCTTAAAATTTTCTAAGTGAACCCCTTTGCTCTATTCTAGGGTTCTGTTTCCTGGAAATAAGAAATCATTAGGGTTAAAACTGAAAGGGATCTTCTTGAACCAAGATTCTCCATCCATCGGATACCTGTGGCTTCAGCTATTAAACCTTCTGTGAGCTTGAAATTGAGAGTATTAAATGTTACAATACCATTGATGAGATTCTGAGCGAAATAATGTGAAGCTTCAACATTAAAACCAATGATCCTCTCGAAAAAACCAAACCAACCTGCTGCCCTAAACAACTCTGTACATTCTGGGAATTTCATGGCCCAACTGGTGTTCGTGGGCTCGAACCTATTGATTTTTCCACTCTTCCTCATATCTCTACTGTAACTCTGCTAATTCGCTTCTTTGGAAACTTCAAGAACCTTCAAACTACGTGTCCACAGCTCTGAAATTCGTAACCCCAAAACTTGAAATTCGTGGCAGTTTAAATTCCTGATTTCCTCAATGATACTCACAACAGGTTCGTACATGTGTCATGATATGTTGAACAGGTGTCTGGAAGTCCATGATATGTTGAACAGGTGTCTGGAAGTCCATGATATGTTGAACAGGTGTCTGGAAGTCT
This sequence comes from Pseudotsuga menziesii, assembly GCA_001517045.1. Lineage (NCBI taxonomy): Eukaryota > Viridiplantae > Streptophyta > Pinopsida > Pinales > Pinaceae > Pseudotsuga > Pseudotsuga menziesii. The sequence goes on along the minus strand of LPNX010068597.1, from coordinate 150,801 downwards.
ATGATATGTTGAATAGGTGTCTGGAAGTCTCCTAGCATCATCGAATGCAACGGGCCTTGTTCTGCCATCAATCGCCCACGCTTCTCTACGATTTCTGATTCCTGAAGTGCTCTAGTGTATAGAGTTTGGGTTTTGCATTGTGGGAATTCATCAACATGAAATATTTGGCAAACAAACTCAAAATGAAAGTTAAACTTTGGATATAAACATTGGAATAAACTTAACTGAGTATTTGAAGACTTTGAAAATAAATATAATACTTAAGAAGCCACTAATTAAAAACTTAAGAAATGATAAAATAAATTAAAATAAAAACTATAAAATAAAAAATAAGAAGACATTCAAAATCATTAAAATCTAAAATAAGATTAAATAAGAAGTAAATAAGGAACAAAAATTTCAGAAAAAACATATAAAAACTGGGTACAATTTCAGTCTTAACACTAAGTAAAAATCTTGTGTATTGTGTTTTGCTATGCTTCTTATGTGATGATGATATGTATAATGATAATAACGTACTCTACATAATATTGAATGAGTTGCTGATGATTGTTAACGTTGAAAAAGTAACAAAATATATACACATTATTCACCCCCCCTCTTAGTGTGCTCGGTGTGTCTGTTGGAAGATTTAGTCGGCTTAGTCGACTAGACTCATTAGTCACTAATTGTAGATTAGGTCGACCTCATAGGTCATGTCGATTGGTTGAACGAACATGTAGTTACTATAATTGTTTTGTAAATGTAGATATAGGTTGTTGAGATAGATAGATACTCGGTTCGGTTTATTGTATGAACCCACATGTGTATTGAGTAATATAATATGTTATTCTTTCTACCATTCTTGTCTCTTGCATCTATTATGTTTATATGATTATTTATGTGTATTACTGGTAACCTTGCAATCTGACTGATTACAACATTGGTTCCATTTCCAGTAGTACATATATGGATGAAATGACTATGACCAAATGATTTCAGAGCAGGAGATTAAGAACTGGTGGGAACGTAAGATTGCAAATTAATTGCATAATTATGCTAGGAGAAACAGACTAACTATTGCACAAGCCAAGGAGAAGTTCTTCTCTGAGACACATGAGAAGTTTGTCGATTTCGTACCTCAATATTTAAAGAAACTACTAGATGAATCAGTCGGAAGAAACTAAAGACAAAGAGTTACTCCAGAAATTGACAAGAGGAGGACGTACAAATTTGTCAGAGTGGTTCGAAAGAATCGCAGATGAGTTTTGTGAATAATGTGTTCTTGAAGAAAGGGTCTCTATTGAAAGCATCCAAGAGAGGTTCTATAACAACTTCACCGGACAATTTCTTTGTTTGTTACCAAATCTTTTGTTCAAGTTCCTGATCGACAGGGGCGCAGGCCATATTGTCGAACCTCGTCCGTTATTAATAGAACTGCCATCTAACACCAAATGGGCAACAAAACAAAAAGCGTGGGAAACAATTGTCGAAGAAAGAGGGTGGGAGTACTTTCTAAGAAAATAAATAGTTCCACTTGAGCTTACTAAAGCGTTTGGGTCGGCTATGGGGGGTAGTTGGTCATGTTTTGAGTAGAGTAGAGGAATTCTAGTCACCTTGTGAAGACACCACTACCAGCAATGAAAAGTCAGGCCAAAAAGGAGATAATACGAACAATAATGCACAAAGGCACTCAGGATATCTAGAAAATAGAACAAGAAAATAGGAGGAAAATAAGGGAAGAGATTAGAGAGCAGGTTGTTGTGCTCCAGAGGAGAATGACAGCCAGAGTGATAGAACAAGAAGAAAATCCTCCAGAGTTGGGTCATGACCAACAAGAAGGAGGTGTTGATGAAGGAGTGTCACTAATGGAAGAATATTTGTGGATAGAGTGTGGTGAAGCTCCCCAAATTGATATACCCCAAATAATTATACCTCATTCTCTGATAAATTCTAACCTGAATTCCCAAGTGCAAGATATTGTTCAAGAAGAGTTGGGACTAAGAGCTGGCGAGTTAGGTGTATGGAGTCAATTAGATGCTGAAGGAAACGATGTCGACCTTTTGGTAATTCAACGACCGCAGGAAGGAAATTGGGTCACCTTTAAACCCATTTCATCCAACCAAAGTATTCATCTAATCTACTCAGAACATGAAGGAGCACCCCCCCAGCCAAACAAAGCTTTAGATAAAACAATAGATCAGTCAGATTCGCAGGAGAGAATACCCCAGTCGCAGCAGTTTACTTGGGTATCGATAGAAATCGACTACTTGTCGAAAATGAACTGACAACTACAGACAAAAGCTCCAACGAAATCGAGAGTTTTGTCGAAAAAAGCTATGAACAATACAAAGTTATAGGAAGTAACCCACCACAACCACCACCATCCCCTCCATCGCCACTTGGAGGAGACACTAACGTCGGAGACATGGCACACCTCTCTACACACATCCCCCTCTATTAGGGTGATGAAGATCCTAGACGACAATGGTTCATTTGTGAGTCGACCTAGGAAGTGGGCTCTGTTACAAATGAAGATCGACAGATGGCACAGTTCATGGGTGCCTTGAGAAAGAGAGCACTCACATGGTATATGACATATATTGAAAAAACGTCGAATGCTACGAAGGCAGAAATTAAACAACAATTTCTATCATTTTTCAAAAATCCAGATGCAAAGCATTTAGTTGCCAAGAAACTAAAGACTACAGTCCATAAACCAACAAAAACAGTCTAGGAGTACAACAAAAGACTTAAAAACCTACTCATCCAATTGGACTATAATATAGATGAGCAATTGTTATCCAATGGTTTGTTACGGGACTCCTACAAAATATTCGGATGGATATTATACTGGAAACATTTAATACCTATGAAGATGCACTTACAAAGGCGTTGTAAGTCGAAATGGATGAGGACTACCTAGTGAACCTTGTTGACCGTATTGAGGAACAATTGGAGATAATGAAAAATTTGATACAAGATCTAAACATCAAGGGCCACGAACTCAAGTGTACAAAATGCTCGACGGTCGGGAACACTAAAGGTAATTGCTTACAAGAAGTTATTCAAAATGTGTGCTTCATCTAGTCAAAATTATTTTACGACATCTGCATGGAGCACGGTCTACACACGACAAAAGATTGTTTGTACAATATGAAGAATGGAAATTGTTCCTGGTGTGCAATATGTGAGGTCAAAAGCCACGCTACAACTGACTGTCATCCAAATTTGAAGAACCAATAGAACTACCATGCGGTCTACCAAACAAACGTTGTTGCACAAAATAATAACGATAACAATCCAAGGAATAACAATGACCAGAATGACTAGATCAATCAAAGATATGAAGGCCGAAAGTATGAGCGTTGGTTGATAATAATCGACGTGGGGGATATGCAGGTCGAGGTCAATTCTTTGGGAATCAGGAAAATAGACCATGACGACCGATCCAGTGCTATAAGTTCTTGAACGAAGGACATCGACATGCTGAGTGTCCATACAAGGATTGAACCGACCTCAAGTTTTGTACCAGTTGTGGTGTGGGCGATCACTCTTTATAGGATTGTCCCACCATGCTAGAAAAAATTAATAAAAATAAGAATATTAATGTCTTCTCAAGTGTTCAAAAATGTGATGTTGTTCGCACAAAGAATTTACAAATAGTCACTAGACAAGGTACTAAAATTGGCAATGACAATCCTAGAATAAGCAAGATAAAAGATAAATATGGCTATCCTAATCTCGTCATACAGAAGCAATTATATAATGATGCATTGAAGATATTTCAAGAATTAGCTACACGTGAAGCAAATGATGATACTCAACAAAAGATATCTCAAGAAGTAATTAATCTAATACACAATGATAATTATTTTGCACAATTTATTGACTTATTATACAATACCAAGAACAAATCTAGCATGGAAAAACAAGCTAAAAGCATTTGCAACTTAAACCAAAAAGATAAAAGTGACGCTGACCCACTTGTCGACTTAGAAATCGAAGGATACCATGTCCGACAAGTCGTTCTCGACTTCGGATCTCAAGTAAACATCATGAAAAGATATACATGGGAACAATTAGGCGGATCTCAACTTAGTGAATCAAACATATATTTAAAACTAGCCAACCAAGGACTAATTGAACCTGTTGGTGTTTGGCGGAAGGTCGACACAACCACAAAAGGTATTACCACAAAAGTTGATTTTGAAATCATTAACCCTAAGGAAGGATCGAGCTCCTTTCCAACCTTAGTGGGTCGGACATGGGGTTGAAAGATGAAGGAATTGATTTCACTGGATAAAGAAAGGATAAAACTTAAAAGGAATTAGGCATAAAGCAATTGTCCCTATTCATCCTTCACAAGGTGAACCATGGACAGAACCCATAGATGAAGAAGTTGATGTCCAACAGCTATATTGAATACAAAACAATGAAGATTATGCCGAACCAAATATATATGGAGAACTTCATTTAGGAAATCCATATTCCATAGGATATAACTCAGACGCAGAATTATACGACTAGGAAATGGAAAACTACGAACTACAAGCAAGGGAGTGCTGGACCATTCAGGGCATTCTGAAAAAAAAAGACATGTCAATGTTTTTCTATGTCCATAATACCAAAAATATTCGAAAGAAAAGTTAGGGAATACCCTTCCTTAGCACCAATAAAAAAAGAAAACAAACCATCACTTAGGTATAAAAGCGGGAATCACCAGTTCTTCACGTGGAACAAGTTTCTAAAAACATACGTGAACACGACCGAATTCAAAGCCTTGTCGAAACCTTTACGGGGAAAGTTGCTCGGTGGTGGGATACCCACTAGTCGAGATTACAAACGTGGTCGACAACTTCAATGCATTTTGTCAAAAGATTTGGAGGAAGGAAGCAAACAAATCAGGCATAAATACCAGTCTTTACACAAGATCGGGACCCTAAAAAACACATTAATACATGTGAAAAAGAGTGTAAAAGACTTGGATATAAAGATGAACGACTATGACCACACCTATTTCCATCAACATTAGACGATCTACCAAATAAGTGGTACAAAATGGAGGAAGCACGAGGTGAAACGTTCTTATGGAACGAACTTAAAGAAAACTTCATCAAGGACTTCAAATTTATACCTAAGGATGACCAACTAGTCGAAGCTGCAAAACAAATAAAAACATTTCTAAAACCGACTACTAGTAATAGTTCGACACAAACTCACAATAGACCGAATGATTCATGTCATCATATTCGATTAAATAAAATACCATAGTCGACAAGACTTCAACTAGAAACCGAGCATACAAGTGGAAAAAGCTTTCAGTGGAAACCTGACCATCCGGAAATGATGAAACCAGTTAGAACAATATTCAAGGTTGAATCAACCGAAAAACAAGAACCTGAACGGATGACAATAGAAGACTTCCCAACATCATTTTCACAATTCGGGGAAGGAAGTCAACAAAGTAACGAAAGCAAGGTGCCAGAATAGATGAACGCAAAGGTTAAAACAAAATAAGTCAACATCTCTAACGATGATAGACCAAAATTGGCAAGAATCGAATATTACTGGAATGAGGAGCATACATTAGAAATAGTTAACCTAATAAAAGAATTTCAGGATGTCTTTGCACAGGATTATAAAGATATTAAAGGTTTAGTTAAGGAAATGGGAGAAATGAAGATAGATGTTAAACCCGATGCAAGACCCATAAAGAAACGGCCTTACAAACTTGCTCATAAATATAAAGAGATAGTGAAAAAAGAGATTGACAATATGTTAGCGGCCGGAATTATCTACCCTATCGACTAGTCGAAATGGGAAATCCCAATGGTCGTACAGCCAAAGAAGCATGACCTGAAAAGATTGAGAATATGTGTATATTTCTGTGAGCTAAACAAAGTCGCCCTGACAAATCCATTCCCAACTTCTTTTGCAGATAAAATTCTGAATGAAGTTGTAAAACATGAATGCCACTCGTTTACAGATGGGTTCTCAAGTTACAATCAAGTACCAATTTCCAAAAAGGATCAAAAGAAAACAACATTTGTGTGTGAATTTGGCTCATTTTCCTACAAAGTCATGTCGTTTCGTTTGAAAAAATGCACCAGCCATATTTTCAAGAATAGTGGTTAAAGCATTCAAGGAATACATCTACAAAATAATGGCTGTGTATTTTGACAACTATATGATTTACTTGATGTTAAAGGATCACTACAAATAGTTAAGGTTAATGTTAGAGAGATGTCGGCAAATTCAACTATCACTTAATATAAATAAATGCATTTTCATAACCCCTATAGGAATTCTACTAGGGCACATCCTATGCAAATAGGGTATCAAGGTCGATTTCGCAAAAATAAAAATCAGTATCGACTTGAAACCTCCAGTTAATCCAAAACAAGTCAGTGTTTTATTGGGGCACACAGGCTACTACACGAAATTTATTTGTTGTTATTCAAACATGACATATCCTTTAGAAGAGTTACTAAAAGAAAATCAGGAATATGAATGGACTGAAGAATGTGATCCATCATTAGACACTTTAAAGAAAAAACTAGTCGAAGCACCTATTCTCCAATTCCCAAATTGGTAAGTAAAATTTCATGTACACATCGACGCATACGGAATAGCAATAGGTGCAATACTGACACAACCAAGAGATGATGGAATAGATTATCCAATTGTATACAATAGCAAGAAACTAAACAAATCCGAACGTAATTACTCCACGACAGAAAGAGAAGCACTAGGAATGGTCTTTGCACTTCAAAAGTATCGACACTATTTGCTAGCTAAACCTTTTGTGTTTTACACCGATCACAAAGCATTAAAATATTTAGTAAATAAGCCTTTACATCATGGAAGAACATGTCGTTGGTTACTGTTATTTCACGAATTTGAGTTTGAAGTTGTAGTTCGACCAGGAAAATTAAATTTCAGACGTGACCACTTGCCGAGAGTCGACACGGGGGAGGAGACGACTAGAGTTGAAGATGACCTACCAGATGCACATATGCTTAGAGTAGAAGTTGTACCTATAGAAATAGAAGAGATAGCACAATTCTTAGAAAATGGACAAGAACCACAAGGAATGAGCGACAAAAAGAAGAAAATTCTAGCAATGAAAGTTGCACCTTATAGTATAATAAACGGGTTCCTTTATAAACTTGGCTTAGATGAGGTACTTTGTCGATGCGTTTGGAGCATGAAAGAGAAATTATAATGCAAGAAGCACACTATGGCCCAGCTGGAGGACATTTTCAATCTGACATGGCTTCTAATAAAATCCAACAATCGGGATTATGGTGGCCGACATTATACCGATATTGTCGAAAATTTGTCAGTAAATGTGACTATTGCGAACAATTGGGCCAACCTCTAACAAGTACCGAGATTCCCTTAATATCGGTAAACCCAATTTTAACATTCAAAATTTGGGCAATCGAATTTATAGTACCATTTCCAATACCTTCTATAAGGTCAGGAGGATGCTATATTATAACAACAGTCGAATATGTTACTAAGCGGGAAGAGGAAGAACCTGTTGAAACCTGTTTTAGTGAAGTAGCCACAAAATTTATATACGTAAATATTATTACCAGATTCAGTTGTCTATTGACCATGATCAACAATCAGGGGTCACACTTTATTAACAAAACTATTGCAGCTTTAACAAACCAGTTCAAAATTGAACATAGAAGGAGAACATCCTATCATCCTCAGTCTATTCGTGCAATTGAAGCATTTAACAAAACAATGACAAGGGGCCTAACCAAAATATGCAATACAGACAAATATGATTGGGATGAGAAAATTCCTGCTATCCTATGGGCATACAGAACGACATGCAAACGATCAATAGACCAAACACCGTTTTGACTTGTTTATGGGAAAGAAGTAGTCATTATGTTGCACTTTCGATAGCAAACACCAAAAATTGCCGACATATTACATATTAATGTCGAAGAGGCTAAGAAAGAACGATTAATGCAACTAGCTAAGTTAGAGGAACATTGACTGATTGCAATACAACACCAAGAGATCCAAAAACAACAACAGAAAGCGTGGCACGAACGAAAGATTAAAAATAAAAACTTGTCGGTTGGAGACCTTGCGTTGTCGTATAACAGTCGAGTAAAAGGAAACCCGAAAAACAACAGACATATTGGATGGGACCTTATATTGTCAAAGAAATCTATGCCAATGGATCAGTCCGACTGAGAACGTTACAAGGCAAGGTATTTCAGAAACTTGTTAATGGTGCCCGACTAAAGCGGTATGAAAACTGAAAAATCTAAAAATAAAAAATAAATAAAAAACGATTTTATAACTGTTAACAAAAATTGAAAAAAATATATAAAAATTATAAAAACCTAAAAATCAACAAAGGAAACAATACAACAAAATCAAAATGATAGGACCTTGGATAAAATCTCAAGAAGGAAGTAGTATAATACGATTCGGAAGAAATAGCCACCGACAACATAACCATCAACACGATGAATACCGCCCATTTCACCGACATTTTCACACCCATGACACATATCGACGAAAAGAAGGCCCAACGGTCCCATCATGACCATCGATAGGAGCGCCAAAACCATCACGTGTTAAAAGAACCCTCAATGGAGCATCCTTCACAATCAAATCCACCAGTAATATCTTCATCGACCATATCATCACCCGCTCCACCTAGAAATACCACACATCACTCCACAAAGAGCTAAAAAGTCAAATCTATTAGACTCCTGAGACGAAGATACCTGTGCAAGAACCAGAGCATTTTACTGACAAAATGGCACCAAAAAAGACAAGATCTGCAACCAGCAAAATGAAAGTGTTAGAAACCGCCACAACTCCATTGGTACAAAGGCTGGAGAACATTTGCAAAGTGAAAGTTCTAGAATCATCATGGTCAAGATTATGGAAAGAAATCAAACAATGGTCATACAAAGACAACAAAATGATGCTAGAAGCTCAAAAAGTGAGCGCTGACACCATTCTAAGCTACTTGAATGCACCTCTCATGGAAATATTTGGGGGAACGAAAGAGATTATAGAAACGTTCATTGTCAGCAGGTACCACAAGGGAAAATTTGATTTCGATAGACCTATAGAAGTGTCCAGTGACATCATCTACATACTTACAGGACTATCAAACAAAGGTGAACTAGTTCCCATAGGATCAAATCCGGGACTAGTCGAAAAGCTAACAGGCACTCCAGTAGGGAAGAATTGTAGAGGACTACTAATCAGCCAGATTCAGTACACTACAAACAAGATCGTAGCAAAGATTGTCTCCACAGGCCTAACAACTACAGGGGGCGGATGTGATTTAAAGCTCAACATGTTGGAATTCATTGACAATGTAGCAGAAACAGGAAAAACTTACTGATGGGAACAGTACCTAGAAGATCTTATTAAGAACATTTGAGTAAAGTGTCAAGAGGAAGGCACACCAATCAGATTCCCATATTTAATCATATGGATCGCAATGTACTACATATGACCTGTCGGAGATCCACAATTCGATGAGCTGACAAGATTCGGTAAGTGGAATTTCAAACCATTTTCAATGGCTGGGGATCCTCAGGAACTAGAAGTGGCCAAGGTCTTGTTAGACACTTGGGTCCAAAACTTAAAAATCAAAATGGGCAGATGGAGGGTACCGTAGAATATCCGAAGAATTTTTTTTGTCGTCAGCACATATCCAGTTAGAGTCGGACCACACTGCAGTATGGTTCATGCAAGGAGCCGCAGGAAAGGCTGAGCCTCCCGATTTTTACCCATTAGTCGAGGATATCTTTGTAGAATTAGACTGACAATCTAACACCAAGATAACCATACCGAAAATTGCAAAGAAGATAAATGAACCGATTATCGATCCTTTGGTTGACCAGGAAAAATAGGAGGATTATGAAGTACATCTTCATATCAACACTTTTACCCTAGAGGACACCCCGACAAAGGAGGTAAACACCCTTCAAGTAGTTGTAGTACCGTCGACGCAACAACTAATTGAACCGGCACATCAGGAGAAGGAAGAAGAACAAACAGATGAGGAGACTCAGTCTGACAACTTATCTCCAGAGTATGCTATGACAAAAGAAAAATTCTTCAACTAGCTGCTGTAGAAATATATAAATCCCGACATAAGAAAAGGACTCCGGTTAAAGGAAAGGGAAAACATAGACTTATTCTTTCAGAAGAGTCTGATGATGAATATCATGAGCTACATGCTAGGGCTACGGAAATCCTAGAGGATGTTTCCAAAGGTAAGGTACCAGTCGAAGAACAATTTAAAAAGTTCATGACAACAGACGCGAAGCATCCGAGAACAAAGAAGGTAAAAATTGTTACTCCTTCTGAGGTCAAGACTGTTGATTTAACCACCACTCCACCACATCCATCCCCAACCCAGATAGTCCAAGAAGGCTTACCAACCCTGACATCTGCTACACCAACAAACCTGTACTTACAAGCACTACCTAAAATCCTCTGAACAAAAGTTGATAAAGATGTTGACCTACAAGAGTTTATCAACCGACTTCCCAACCTTTTTCCCACTATTCAACAACTGAATATAACAAAACCAATTGTCGATTCAGGTACCCCACAACGAATTCTTGCCATCCCCCAACTCCTTGACCAACCACAAAGTTTTGTACCAAGACCATAGACCATGAGAGTCATCAAATCCACATTTCAAAGAAACCCCGACAAAACCTCTGAAGTTGTGGCATCACAAATTTCATCATTCATCCCAAAAGCCATCAAAAACCCCTTACTTCCGATTAATGAAGAAGATGAAGGGGCCATTTCAGAAGAACTTGTCGAAAATGATCAAGTTGAAGTATTAGCACTAAATCAAGAAAGGTAAAAAATACAAAATCTGTTGAGCCCAACGAACCTGTCGAATTACCACAAGCGGTCAAAAAACCTATATTGACAGATTCTATACCAAACCCTCCATTGACTTTAGAACAAATACCCTCGCCTACACCACCTTTAGCCACAATTTCCTCCTCCACACCACCATCTATTGTCCCCCTCCCTAAAACACAGTTACCAAGCATTACCACAGAACAACCACAGACCGAACCATCATCGACAGAAGCAGCTGAAGCACATAATAGAGAATAAGAGCGGTGAAGAAAAAAAGAAAGAAAAAAGAGAAGGAACAACAAAAGAAAATACAGTTGACATAGCAACAGGTATCATCAGCCATCCACCTGGCTCAGTTAGGATCAGCCACAGTAGTCGACACAAAGAAAATCAAAGAAGAATAGCTAGACCGACTAGTGGATTCCCTCAATAAAGAATCCAGACTAAGGAAAGAAAGAAGAAAGGAACAAATTAAAAAATTAAAAATAGAAGAAACCGTATTTCTAACAGGATTTATCCAGACAAGTCATGCCAGTACCGAAAGGAGTCGACACCGACAAACCGTTGGAAAAAGCATACCAACTGTTTGAAAGTGTTGTGTCTAGTTTTCAAGCACGGTTACAAGAAAAGAAGGAAGAACAGGCAGAACATACCTCTATATTATTAAGAAGTCAGTATACATCACTTTCAGAAGCTCATAAACTATTGAAAGAACACTTCGAAGAATCTATTGTCATAGAAGAAGTCCTAAGAAGTTGGTTCACCTTACGACCAACTATTTCAGCAGGTGCAAGATACACGTGAGCTCATTAAGTCACTACAAAGCCGGCGAGGAAATGCAGACGCGACAAAGAAGACAATTCAGGATCAACTTGTATTAGAAACAACAAAACTGGAAAAATTAGAGAAACAAGCACACTAGTGGATAATCTAGGCCAACCCCAGCCTAGACAGCCTCGACAAAATTCTTCTGCATATGAAAAGACTATTGGACATTGTTGAGGAGAGAGCAAAACTTCTAGGTCCCGACATGAGCAACTTTGTAGACTTGACGATATAGCAGAAGATGTCAAACTTTTCGAGTCTTACAACCTTGACCATAGATATCTAGAAGGTACTCTGCACTTGGTAAGAGTTTGCACATCAGTTAGCAGTTACAACATAAGTAATTGTGGAGGTTTTCATATAGAAGCAACCATCAATCAGACAACAAAAGTCCATGACAAATAAATTTTAAAAACTACTTGAGACAGAAATTTTTCCACATGTTTATTCGGGACGAAGAAAGATTTTGTTCTTGGGGGAGATGTTGGAGGAGCTAGTCGGCTTAGCCGACTAGACTCATTAGTCGACTAATTGTAGATTCGGTTGACCTCGTAGGTCGTGTCGGTTGGTTGAACCAACAGGTAGTTACTATAACTGTTTTGTAAATGTATATATAGGATGTTGAGCCAGATAGATACTCGATTTGGTTTATTGTATGAACCCACATGTGTATTGCATAATATAATATATTATTCTATCTACCATTCTTCTCTCTTGCATCTGTTATTTTTTTATGATTCTTTATGCGTATTACTAATAGCCTTGTAATCTGATTGGTTAGAACAGTGTCCAACATCTGCATCACAAGTGTTGTCGACGGGGTCCTCCTCTGTTGGGCCGATATCTTGGGATTTTGTTGCCGACTAAGGATCTAAACCTGGGTCGACTAGAAAGAAGACCAAAAAATGGTTTCGTTGTCAATATCATTAATCATTTTGGTGCGGATATGCTCTGGAACCCTACTAAGCCAGAAATTCAATATTGGGTGGATTTTAAGGCACTAGATTTTGCACGGGAAGAAAGTGAAGGATATCATCTAAGCCCAACCGAGTGGTTGGAGCGATACCTTTGTACAGATATTCATGAGATTTTCTTTTGTGAATTTCCTGTTTTGTTACATGAGTGGTTGTTAAGGCTAGCAACCCAACGAAGAAACTTTTAAGAGGAAGAACTGATAGAGTGGATCCCTCAGTTGATTCAGTGGTTGAAAAGTTTTAACAACCCTATATCTAGAAATGTTGATTTCTTAGTTAACAATATTTTGGAAGGGTACATCATAGAAATTGCAGTCGGCACCATAAAATTGTACAGTAAGACGGAAAGAGAATTTTTCCAAGGACCTAGAGGACGGTACTTTACATCTTTAAAGATTTGGATGAAGATGCTTGTATATGAGAAAGGGATCTTGAGAATGGAATCTGGCTAATAGAGGTTTGAGCATAAAGACTTGGGATATGTCACAAGAAAAGTGTGAGGAAATTGGAGCAAAGTAAGTTGAGATGTTTCCTGGTGATGGCGAGGTTGATCTAGAAAGTGGCTGCCCGAGGAGTGGAAGAATATTTCGTTCAGGAAAGAGAAGAAGGACTGCGACGAGAAGAGGAAGTTGTAGTATGACTGTAGGTGAGGACTACTTATTGGCGTCACACTTTGATGAAGGATCTTGTGACAAGGAAGAGGACTACCAACCTATATCTGATAAAGAAGAAGAAGAATCTCTAGATCCAAAGTACGGATACGACACACCTACGACCTACAGACGGGAGGAGATTGAGCAGATAGATGAAAAAATTGTGGAAATTTTGAAGAAGACGAAAGCCAAAGTACGGAAGGAGACTAAGAGGATAGTGAAAATATTTCAGGATTTTCAAGGTAAGGTTGTCACAGTGGAGGTTTCAAACTAATGTGGCTTGGGACAAGCCACAGGTGAGTGTTGGGGGTCTGTTGTCCCTAGGAAAAGTTAAGCAAAATTCATTGAGAATTCTATTTGAAAAGATAAAGATTTCGGTCGCAAGAAGAGTCTGTGACAACTCTCTATATTTTGAGATTTTAGCAGAACATATAGAAAACTCTCTATCTACCCCTCTATGAGAGCTTATTTCTGAATGTAATACTTTCACGATCAATATAAGTATTAATTTTCCTTTGGAAAAAAAAAGATAAAGTATGCAAATAAAACCAATAATTATCTATATGAATGTATATTTGCTCCATATGAATGCCATGGGAAATGTTAGTCCTTGAGATGTTCGTGGAAAGGGAATTATTACAAGGTATCAAAATAAAACCTTGTTGTATATTTTAAAAAAAAAATTATGTTTAAGGAATAGAAACCTATAGTATTTTCTCTCGATTATTTCAAACACTCAAGACTTTTAAAGGCTAAGAATACCTATAATACTTTCGATCCTCAAGGAATTTTTTCAAGTGTATCAGATAGCTTAGTATTTAAAGGGATGGATGGAGTAAATTATAAGAAGACGGACTTGAGAATAAAACAAGGTATTCCAGATGACTGAATCTTGCAAATCTCATTTAGAAGAAAAATGTATTGAGCAAATAGAATTTAGCAATCAACAAACTACATCTGAGCATGGTTAAATATGAACCATGAGGAAATTACAATCCCAAATATGAAAATCATATGAATATTTCACGGTATTATTTATAATTGTAAAGGATCAAATAAGAAATAGGTCATCTAAACATGAAATCCATATTCATAAATTATCACAATACATGCACCTTGATCATGGCATTAATGGTTTCCTTGGTATTTCATTTATCAAAGAAACTTAGATACACAGTCTGGAAAATATTCTAGGAATCACAAAGGAAAAACACAACACATCAAGAATTTTACAGACTAATACATCATAAAAATTTGAAACTTTCTAGATTTACAATATAAAGATATATTATTTTCCCCATCCCAGGGCACTCTTGTTGATATTTCACCCTTGAGAGCAAGTGACACTTACTCTACAAAATGTGCCAATCCATTATCTCTTAACTTGATCTTCTTTATATACCCACTTGCTGCTAGAAATCAACGAATTGAAAATTGTACTTTGAACAGAAGATCATATTTCTTAAAATAGAACTGGTTGTCTATAATGTTTTAATGTCCATGCATGGCTCCTCAAAATTTTGCATGGTCATGAATAAAAATTGCGAATAGTTGGAACTCTTGTAGTTATCTCTAGTGAACCTATTGTGATGAAGATGCCTCGTGTACTATAGAGGATGAAACTACATTCTTGGCAATATTTTTCCATGATTTTCCCATAGGATATGTTTGACTTTTCATCCTCCTAAATACCTGTCATGTACTCGATGACCTCTTGATGTCTTTAGGGCCACATGATACTCAATAACTTATCGAAATCATCACTGATACTCAATTTTATTTTCCATAGATTATTTATCAATTTATAATCTAATGCACTTTAAATCTATTGCACATTAATTAAAGAGGCTTTGTAAAATTTAGGAGAAAAATGAAAGGATGGTGACTTAAATTCTAAGTCACTAGGGTAATCTCTCCCTTAACCCCTTCTCATTCTCCCTTTTGTGGAATCATAGCCCCCAATATATTCGTCGTCCTTCTTAGTCTACAGTAGTCATGGTTTTTATATTAAATACAATATTTACATAATTACATCATCTTGGTCACACTAGACCATTCATGTTCGGATTCTAGCCATTTCATTTACATTTTACATAATTACATCACTACATACTAGGGTAAAAAATGGGGTGTTACACTACCATATCCAAATCAATATACTACTCATAAAAGGGAGGGGGAAGATTCTTGAATATAATTTAATGTTAGCCAATAATTCAAAATTAGTTGACAATTGATCAACAATCACTTTCCCTTTTATAGGTCCATCCATTTATGTGAATTTAGCATCATCATTTTTACATTGTTCAATTATACCGTCATACTCCTCCTTAGGATATAAATCTCCATTCCTGTCCCACATTCAAGGTAAGCCCTTCTCAATTTCCTCTTTAAATATAGCTTTGAAGGATGCAATATTTCTTAAATGGTTTCTCCAGTCTGTATATGCAAATAAATTTTGTCAGTTGCATGTATTTGATCTAGATTCACTTTGCCTTGAGTAGCTTTATAATATGTTGTTGTTTGGACCTTCTATGATTTTGGCTCTAGGATAGCTAAATTGAAGGTTCCTTCCTTGCAATCTAAATTAGATACTAATGTGGCTTGCTCTACACTCTTATTCCAAATATCAGAATATAAATCTATCTTCACTTGCAAGTTATGATTATTTATTTGGATATACTACAACAAAACAAGTTAACCGTTGTTTGTGAAGTTCCTTGCTTGATAGAGGTTGCATGTATCTCTGCCACAGGAAGAGAAGATGAGGAAAAATGCTCAATTGTAATAAAAAGTTTGCTTGATGTTTAACTTTTACCTTCATGCTTAATCAAGGCCCCATGCAACCCAGAGGACTTCTCAATTTTAGTATTTTTACCGTAGGGTTTTGACATCCATATCTAAATGTACTTAAGCTCTTGGTCTCTTGACTCATATCTCTTGTTTCTCAGGAGTTTGTTTGACATGTTGTTGTTAGAACTGTGGTTCATTATATTTTGTGTCAATGATCTCAATAGATAGAGTTATCACTCCCAAAAGTAAACGTTTGTACCTATGGCTGCTATGGAGGATTATCTTATAAGACTTGCTTGACCTGCTCCCAACTTTCCAAATTTGCAATATTTAATAGATGTTCATTTGGACGACAGACATATTCAACTAATTTAACCTTCTTTATTCTATCTGAAATGACCTTATGAGGATCATATATCCACTTATCCCCTTTATGCAAATTCAGTTGACATAACATGTTTTCTACCAAGGACTGTGTTGTCCAAGTTTTAAGCAATAAAGGCCCTACCTCTTTGGGTAACTTGAAATTGATTGTACTCTTATGTTTGGAAAAATGAATCTAACCAGAGTCAGATCTCTACCTAATATATTCCAAATAAAACACCCTAAGAGTAAAAAAGGTAGAAAATATATTGGGTTGTAGCTTTTAGCCATGTGATCTAATAACTGTGTGCTCCTTAAAAAGATACCAGTCCACAATTCTGGCGTCTTGACTCAATTGTATCAACCCTCTGTATTAAAGGAACATCTGTGGAGGGGGGGCACCATGCAAAAGAGTATAAATGATGTACATGAACTTGTTCACAAAATAACTAAACCCTTCATTGTTTGGTTGTCTCCTTACCTTAAGGGTCCATTCCATCATTGATCTTATTGTACATGAATCTTCTGCCATTTGAATTCCAATTTCTTGGAAGGACAAAGCTTGATGAAATAATATCACATACACAAAGTATGACTAACATTTGAAGTACTTGGTTGTAGGAAAACTTATCAACTAATCATGAATCATTTCTAATAAGAATTGAGCATTGTCAAATTTGGCCATGAGTATTTTTTAGGGAGGAAAAATGGAAGCCATGAATCCTAACAGGGTCTCATTTACTGCTCTATCATGATCATATCCTAAGAGTTAACACATCATGTCAATGACCTATCATGAAATGTTAGAGAAAATGTTGGCTTTGTAGGGTAGTGGTCTCTTTAGGAGTGTTGAATCTTTGGCCATATAATTGGATAGGATTTTATCTTTCTTCTCCTAGCTGAGGGATTGGAAAATGGATTCAAAAGCATTCTCATCTAGGACCTGAAAATACAAATTGTTGGGTAAATCCAGCATTTGGGAAATGGCTTCTCTGTTTACTCAGATTATGACTACAAAGCCTTACAAGGACATGATAGCACGCTTTTCAGAGGCATAATTTTGGATACACTGTGATACCAACTCGAGAAAATGATAGGTCTGGAGCACAACAACCTGGGCTAGGTTCGATCCCCATAAGTAAATAAAATCATGAGCATCTTTAAATTATGCATGAGTGGTTGTAACAGGTTCATAGAGGTTTGGAATTGGCATAGCGGGCTCAAAAACCTCTCCTTCCCTATCCATTAGGTGCTCATCATTCGGAATTGGATTTCTACGGTCTTAGGAAAGCTAGGGTTATATATAGTACCCATCTACCAAATATTGAACAGGACAAATCATTTTTTTTAAACAATAGGAGGAATAATGCTAAGAATTACCCAATGAGATGTGGTTGTATTAGGCGGTCTTTGTCACTAACAACACCTTTTTCAACATGTCAAATTGTCAATCCTTCGCTCCTTAAAATAATTCATGTTTTTATAGGAGGAGACTTCTATTTTGAAAAATCATGTATTTATGTCCTGGGCACGTGTCCTTCTTTCATTGGCTTCAGCTCTGACATGGGCATCATACTACCTCTAGGATATGTCGTTGGTCCCACAGCCACATGATGCCTTGGGATCCATCCATCTGTCACTTGTCACTCTATTCCACCTCATATGCGATAGCTTTGTTTAGCAGTTTCGACAATTAGCATAAATGGTTTTTAGAAACCACTTCCATGAGCCAGAATGCACAGAAGAGCGCCACATCACATGAGTAGTTTAGTGTTTCTGGCATGTTCCTATTTAATTAAGTCGTGTGCTTCTCCTTTATCCGGAATGAACCCCCATCGTTGATCTAACTTGATTACGATTGACTATTCTTCTGTTGATTAGCCCCTTAGTTTTATCACACGTTCACAAGGGCTCATGCTCACGAAGCTTTGGTCACATGATTTGTGCCTCCCCCAAATATTTGGATGGATCATTAGCGATCAAGTGCTACTACTTCGCGCTCTTAATTTTTAATTTTATTTTGTTTTTAAACCATTCTCCTTAACATTATAAGAAAAATCCATTCAAAACATTAGTGCTCTAGCAAGCGAGATTAAGAGAGAGAATGTCTTCTAGTATATAACATGAATCTATTCATAATAGATTCATTTAAGTTGTCAGCTTCCTTGTGTTACTCACCTGCAAGCTAAGGGATCTCCTTCTCTGTTAAACAGTCCCTCGGGTGATTAGTCAGTTGCCAAGTTTTTTTTTCATAGGAGTTTTTTTTACATAAGAAAAACACAAATTTGTAGATTCATTTAAGTTGTGGGCTTCCTTGCGTTACTCACCTGCAAGCTAAGGGATCTCCTTCTCTGTTAAACAGTCCCTCTAGTGATCCGTCATTTACCAAGACTTTCTTACATAGGAAGAACACAAACTTGTAGAGTCTTATTGATAGGGCGTCCCACTGGAAACCTCTTATATAACATAGCTCGTGGTGATCAGGGCATATCATAGGGTCTTAGTGTCATTATGGTATCATTCTCGCCTTTTTGCTTGTAAGCTTTGTCCTCACCAGACACTAAACAGATCCATCATCTCATATGTATTATACAGATTCATCATCTCATATGTATTATACATATATGGTTACCATGATATCATCATATTATTTCAATCAAAAATTCAATTTTGTGTCTTAAATAAATAAGTTTTCACAACTATGAGATTCTTTTCATAATGTTTGTCCCTTCCTGCAATATGCATACATATCCAAGATTACCATTCCTACAACTTTACCTTTCCTTACTCATTCAACTAAGCAAATTGTGAGTAATCGTATATAAATATTTCATTTCGATCTACGTAACCATACTCAAAATCATTTTGATTTATAACGCATTAATAATTCAATTACTTCAATTGTCACTACATTAAATGTAGAATGTAGTGGAATATCATTCACTAGTTCAAGTAGAATTTCTATTACTAATAGTTGAAGTCAAGGGTTAAAATATCCCTATGTGCTAGCAAGGATCTTCTTGCCCAATTCCTTTTGGGAATGAGTTAAGTGTGCTTATGGCATTGAAAGAATTATCTATACAAGCTGATTTTTCTGAAATGTTTGACTCATGTCCATTCATATAGACCTTAGGCAGAGCATCTCTATCTCTACCTTATTAAATCCAACCAGAATACAACATTTGAGTTGTATTTGAATCAAAATGACTTCAAGTGTTGTGAATCTAATTATACAATCGCAATGTGTACATAGTGAATAAATTTAACAACAGAAAGCTGAAACAATTAGATTGCCTAAGACACTCGGAGCATCAAGTTATGCTGGTATATTCTTCATGTATATATATAATTTCTATGTATCAATAAAAACAGACACAATTTCCTTTATTTTGTGTAGTGAAAAACCTCTATTTCAAAGAACTGTTGAACAAGGTTTTCTTTTGCTGTAATTTTTTTTTGTCTCTGCATCTACCTTTTTATTTCTGCATTTGCATTAGTCAATTCCCTATTTAACCATTTGAAAATTAGTCATGTTCATAGGTCTAAAAATAAAATTTCGGAATTACATGCTTGGTTCAATTGCAAAGGTCAAAATCTGAAAATCATGCAAACCACACTTAAATCAAGGATTTATATGACTTCGAATTGCAGAGTGCAAGAACACCTCCTTCATGATGTTACTCAATCGAATATTTCTTATCATAAAAGCATGAAACATGATATGATGTGTTTTTAGATTCAAACTTGTTGCAATTTCTTGTTCATAGAAATTCAATCTGGATTACAAGTTCAATGTGTAGCAAATGTTGTCAAGTGAAGTTTGAGAAGACATGCAACAATGAGTCGCCTTCTAGAGACATTCCAATCAAATGACAAACTTATTCAATGTATTCATGAAATGTTGGAATCCAATCCTCGGTTTGAGGAAGGAAGATTATTGTGAGGAGAATACCAAAGGTCTCTAGGGAGTCCAATAGTCCATTTCAGAATTTGAACTCAAGGGACAACATTAATCAATAAGAATTAAGTGAGCTTTCATGCCTATCTTCCTGTCTTCACGTGGTTTCCGACTATTTTCCCTTTTGGGCACTTGATAGTGGTATCAAATCTCTTTTGAGCCTATGGCCTGTGTAGAGATTCTTCTAAATTTGCTTACTTGTTCCCTGTCAACATTTTGTCCTCCTCCACACCTACATAGGTATTATTCTCTACATTATTCTCTTCTCTCTTCTGCATTCTTGGACCTAGAACTTTTTTTTGTAAATAAGCATCCACAAAGTTTCAAAGGAACAACCTTAAGTAAGGAGTAACTTAACAACTTAACAGTACACCCATTCACCATCTATTCTATGCCCGGTGTGACTGACCTACAACTCATTCTGCCATACCATTTTTGCATTCTCTCCTTGAGAATGTGCCCTCCTTCTATTCCATGGTCTGTCTGTCATTTCTGCCTGCTCTCGTACCTGTCAAACCTGTCCACCACATCACATGGTATTATCTTCTCTGTGCATTATACAAAACCCTAATTTTTCTAGCAACGCTTCATGCATTCATTTAACCACTTTCCTCCATGACCATATCGAAGATAGAGAGAAGCCAGAAAGCCTAATGTTCTTGGGAGCCATTAGGCTTTACTAGAATAGACCGTGATAGACAAACCTTCACTGTTCTTGGGAGCCACAAGATTCTAACCCATGATATGAACTTTCTGAAAACTATATCTTGCAGAGAGCTGAGTGGGCCTTGCTTCTACCATTTTTATAATCCATTCTTTCTTCAGAATCGGTGTATATATATAAGCTTTGCAAAGTCTGGTGTGTTTGCCAGGAGTCAAACTGGAGTCTATTGCTTGGACTCCATCAACACGTGGACCTCCTCTCCTCACATTGCATGAACCTTAAACCACTCCTCCACCCATGAATTCTCCTTTCAAGATCCGAGGTTGCCTGGAGCTGCTAGTGGAGACCATTGTGCTGCTACCTGGTTTTCCTCCACCCATGAATTCTCCTTTCAAGATCCGAGGTTGCCTGGAGCTGCTAGTGGAGACCATTGTGCTGCTACCTGGTTTTATGCTTGAAGTCTGGTGCCAATCTTGAAGAGCTGTGACCATTGAAGATCTGTGTACCTGCGTAAGGGCCTTCCTATGCTGCGTAAGAACACCAAAACCCTAGCATTTTTTGTGGACAAGCTAAATATGTTGGTTATCGTTGAGTGTTGGAATACTATCGTGCTATCCTGGAAGATATGCAACGTCGAAGCTTTTGGCTTTTGAAAAGAAGACTGGATACAGAACATTTGTTTGGATTTGCTGCAGAATAGTAACTGCAGATCATCCATTGTTGCATGGCTCAAAGCTGCTACGTGGAGCCAAAGCTACCAGAATCCGGAAAATTGGCCCACGCATGACGTACTCTCTTCAGCGCTGATCAAGCTTGGGAAACGTTTGACTGGAGTTTTCATTAAGGCTACATTATTTTCTACAGCTGTGTGATCCCGTAGCAAGCATGGGATCAACAATTGTTGGACTATCTCTTCATGGCCGTATCATTGAGAGTGCATCTGTCGCATTGCATGATGTCCGTTTAATGTATACATGCTTCCATAGATGTATGCCAAGATGCAATACTGCGTGTCTTGTGAAATTCACTCCCTAATCTGCATCGACTGTGCTTTATCAGTGAAATTAATCGCCAACGAGAAGAGGAACTTCATGCTCTTTTATAGCAGCCAATGGATGAACTAACCATCTCAACAATTAATGATCACGCTAATGAAGATTTGCGTTTGCATCTGTGAAGCGTATTTCAAATATCTAAGTGTTTCGAGAGTTGCATGTGAAGAAGGATTGAGAGAGAATATGCGAGTTGGAGGCCATGCTGGTTCATATGAAGACCACTTACAAATTATGTATGCTGCGATGATGGCTTTCCACTGGAGTTTGACGAATGAAATTGCGACTGTGAAGTTTGATGTAGATGCGGGGTATTGAAGCTGGAAGAACGGTTTGTCTTGAAATGAGATGTGACCTCTTTTGAAGTGGAGCGGTTGCAAGCTGCCTCTTCATTCATTGATGTGAAAACAATTAGGTTCTCACCTTCCATGAGCACAAAGGTGAATTGTAGATGTGGATATTTGAGGAAAAGACAGAGTGACTCCTACACTAGACTCATCTGCCTGGTTGAATGTGAAAATCCAATCAAAGAGCAGCTATTACATTTCTAAAATATCCTTTTTCTAAAGTGTCCTAACGAGCATTTTTATTACTTTCAACTTTTATTCGCATTGGTATACAAAGCATATGGTTGCGCCTCAGATCTGTCATTATATTTGTCAACGATTTCCACACACCCCCATAAGTGTTAACAGTTTTGCACTTACAACAATTTTACAAACAAGCAGAAAAAGCGAGCCTGAGATCATAGCATTCAAGCATCTCCTACAACAATAATCAATTCAAGCATCTTCCTACAACAATAATCAATTCAACTTCAGGAATTGTATCTTTTGTAATTTTCAAAATTAAGTTGATTTTGAATTGTACTTGAGTGCATTCTCGACTAACTTGCCCGACACCTCTCCAATTTCTAAATTGAAGGAATCATTGTACTTGGTCTTGAGTGCACAAGGAGGCCTCAAATTGTCCTCACCAAGTCTAATACAAAAGAAACATTAGAGTTGTTGAATACTCTAGTACATACAATTTTAGATGACTTAATCACAATCAGCAAAGATACACTCCAAACTGTCATTAATCAACTGTAGAATTTGAAAGACAAAGAGGAACATGCACAACACAAGAATCAACATTATGAACTAGTATTTGTTCAGAACAACCTTCTCTTTGAAGATGATCCCTACCAACTACCATAAAACACTGAAATAATGTCAGGAGAAGTTCAGAGTTCCAGATGCCAGTATTATGACTGAGTTGGCCATATGAAAGATCAGTGTTTTGATCTTCATCATTTTCAGCATTGCGGAAAGCATAACCATTCTTCAAATCGATGTGTGAAGATGAAGAAACCTACAATAGTGAAGCTTGCATTAGAATATTGTACTATTTATTACTTTGTACCTTATACGGGGGACATGATGTTAGGCTTCAAGTTTCGAAGCCTTGTTCCTTTGACAACAAACACTCACATCCTTCCTCAAGTAAGTCACATGAAGCAAGCTTGAGTCACAGTGAGTTTGGGAGGCCACTAGATTCATAAATGCAAGATCTTGAGATGCATGTATCATGAAGACAGAAGAGAACCCATTCACAAAGTACTCGTGTTTTGTTTGTTATAGCATGAATTGCCACACCATTTTCATCATGCCTTGATGGTCTCCCTTGTCGCTTTGTAGACTCACTATACCCCTCTTACTCAATATAGCCTTGATGCTTCAATTTAACCCTTAAAAAGACATTTCTGAAGGCACACGTGGGTCATCATTTACATAGCTTGTGTATACGTAGCTTGCACCATTACAGCCCACGTGCACAAGGTTTTTTGCTCAAAAGAAGAAAAAAATATTTGGAGTTTTCCTCATCAAGTAATGAGTAGCTTGATATTTGGCTTTCCATATGCCTGGAAATGCTTTGATTCAACCCTCCATTTCCCATTTGAGGACTATATATTGAGCCATTGTGAAGCATTTGGGGAGGATAAATTTTGAGAGTAGGGAAGCTATAGCCGCAATTGTGCCCCATTGTGGCATATGCTTGAGTTTGCATCCCTTTATCCTTGTTGATAAAAATCTTTTTGTTCATCTTCCAAGCTCTCCATTGTCTTTGTGAGCTTTCCTTGCTATGGAGGATTGAAGTGGTGGAGGAACTTGGTTTCTTAGTTCGGATGAGGTGCCGATAGAGGTTGTCACATTGTATCTTTGTTTTTACATTAATAGAAATATCAATTTCTCGTCCAAATTTCATGTGCAATTGTTTATATTGGTACACATGGTTATAGTTTCTTTATACATATTTAAATGGATTATGCTAGTTTGAATGCTAACATTTAATATATTTTATGCTTAGATATATATTTGTTGTTGAGGGAAAATTGTAGGAAACAAGCATTTGATCGCAAGCTCAACGGTGGTCTTCTTCGAACATTTGGGTGAGGTATGGTTTCTATCCCTTAATTATTAGCTTCTTTTATTTATCTAGCATATTTGAGAATGGATGTGATTTTTGGTGTCATCCTTTCTATTGTGGTCCACCCCAAGCCATAGTAAGATTTTCTCTATAACAAAACTGGCGACTCTGTAGGAGAGGTCTCATTTTTCTTGGGATTTTTTGGGTGCATTTTTGCTTAAATTGCTCTCTATTTCTTTGTGTTTTTGTGTTGCATTTGGTAGTATAGTCATATGTTGACAGTTCCTTGGAGTGGTTTGGCCTTATGCTTGCTTTTTCACCCCCTTTTCTTTGTATACATAGGTTACAGTGTTGACACTCACGTATATACACGAGTTGTCGTTTGGTAGGTCAAGTACATATGTTGTTGTTCACTGAACAGTCGCATATACCTCAGGTTTTGGTAGATATGTTGATTTGAGATATTGTTGGGTGGGTTGTGAGTATTACTGAGTCTTCCAGGGTCCTTATGATGTCTATTGGTTGCTTCTTTTGTGGCTGGAAACCCCTTTTTATCAATTTTTTTGGGGAATTATTCATGTCATTTTCTCCTTTTTGTTTTTCTTTTAGTGAATGAATCATTGAGTCTTGGTGTCTTGCTTGGATTATTCCTTTATGATTGTTGTGAGGGCTGGGAGTTTAGTAGTTTTTTTTTGCATTTTCATTCATTTATTTTGAAAATACAAAAATATTTGCATTATTGCATATTCATTTGCATTTTGCATTTGCATTGCAAGAAGCACTTGCAACGGTTTGCTTGGAATGAAATTAGTCTAGGTTTTCATTTAAAAAAGATTGCATTTGTATTTGAAAGGAAAGAGAATTCTTGTTGTGCTTTTCATTCAGTGGCATACCATCTTTTCATTTGGAAAACAAGATTGCACTTGGCATTGTTTTTAGGTGTGCATATTTGTTTTTATTGTTGAGTCGTAACATCACTAGTTTCACGGCCATATCCCTTACGTAAGCACAACCTATTAAAATGAACGCTTAATTTAAAATTGATTAGAACGAATTTATTTTATAGTGTGCACCAACAAGCTTAGGTTTTAGAGATTTGGAATAGGATTGTGTGAGTAAACTTTTCCAAGACTATAAAATGGAAATAGTTTAGGTGTTTGACCAGGGAGAGGAAAATTCCTTGTTATAATTGGTGTTTTCAGGAAGCTCCTCTTACACAGGAGTTAATCATGAGGCAGTGCGTAGGTTGATGGTGGGGATAGCCCTCCACTACCTTCAGTGAGTATTAGAGATATTTATGGGATCTTATTCATATATGGGGGCTCCTGAGGTACTTTGGTGCTTTCGAGCTTCGGGCTTAGTTAACCCTGCCTATACGGTAGATCCCACCTATGACTGGCTACCTAAGCATTGGTTATATTGAGGTGACCTTAGTTGATTTTCCTAGGTATCACAAGGGGTACTTATAGAGTTTATTATGTGAGTGTCCTGGTCAGGTAGGGGTCGAACGACATAGTCTCTTTATGCGTTGAAGCTGAGGGACATCATCTCTTTATGCGTTGGTACTCGAGAGAATAGAACAAGGTCAAGGAGATAAGTGTCCAAAATACAACCAAGTGAATCAACAAAATGTGTGATAACAAATGGAAGAGGCCATGGGGGAAGCATATTGATGGTAATCTCACTGGGGGTATATGAATTGTGGAAAAATAATGTAATGTTCTATAGTATGGATGAAGCGTTGTACTTATGAAATGCAAAATGCAAAATAAAATGGAATGAAGTGAGAGTTCATAGGTAGGCCAAAGAGTGAAAATGAAGAAGAATATGCAACTAAATTCAGTATCACAAACTAGACAGATTGTTAGTGATTGAGCAAAATATGAAGAAACTTGAACTTTAAAAGTTTAATCCATAATAACAGTGCATATAAATCACATCAATAATTCAAAGATATAAATCAAACCATAGAACACAGGATATACCCTGGGAAAACTCTCCACTGATTCAGAGGATGAAAAACCCCGCAAACGATCTTCGAGTATTATAGATTAGTAGCAGAGAATGATTACAACACAATAGCAGATTGCTTTCACCGAGACCACCAGAGAGAGGAGATCGAATGGAACATGTATCTAACGTTCCAAGTGCATAGCACTTAAATAACAAGTCAAATTAGGTTTTACAACAAAAATAGAATAGTTGCATGTAACAACAACTTGTTAACACTTAGAACATTGATCCATCTTCAATCATGCACCCCATGCTGATCTTGTGTCAAGCTAGCACTCCATAATTATCTTCCACATGAAGATATATGCCTTCCATTAATTAACTAACTCTAATTGAGTAGTTAACTGAGTTGAACTGAATGTAACTGAACAAAACTGAATGTAACTGAACAGAACTAGTGCATCTCTATCAGTGTTTATTTCCAATAACCATTTGCATAAATTAAGGAGTTGAACCCTTAATTAACTGAACTTGTTTACCATAACTGTAATTCAAATTCTCTCTCTATCTCTGTCCTTATATTACATATCTCTGCATGGTCCATGTGTGTTTCCATTAATTAATCATATCATACTCATAAGATCGTTTTCAAACCTATGATCATATGTATTTCCCCAAGTCATATAGTCATATGCTAAAGTAAATCACTCTAGGGGTAGCTAATCCCTAAAGGATACTTGTAGCACCTGCTGACCATGACTAGCCATACATCACATAGTATATCTACTTTACATAGTAAAGTACACCACCTCACAACATGAGGATATTCGTAGGACTACACAAGCCTACTGTCCACCTCAATCATATGAGGATATTCGTAGGGCTACACAAAGCTACTGTCCACCTCAATCATATGAGGATATTCGTAGGGATACAAAATCCTATTGTCTTGATATTACTCACAAGACTTTACAACATCACCACCTCAATCATATGAGGATATTCGTAGGACTACAGAAGCCTATTGTCTTGATATTACAAAACTAGAGAATGACTCATGATGCTGTATTCTCAACACTCCCTCTCAGCGAGGGAGACATTCTCTACCATACCAAGCTTATCTCGGAAGTGTCTAAACTTCGTCACAGATAGAGGCTTTGTCATCACATCTGCAATCTGCTCCGCAGTAGATACATACTGAAGTTTTACCATGCCTTTCTGGACCATGTATCGAATGAAGTGATACTTCATTTCTATGTTTTTTGACTTGTCATGAAACACAGGATTTTCAGAAAGCTTTATACAACTTTGGTTGTCACACCTGATCATTGTAGGTTCTAGCTTTACACTGAGTAATCCTCCAAGTAGATTTCTTAGCCACACTGATTCTCTGCAAGCAGTACTAGTAGCAATGTATTCAGCCTCTGCTGTGCTTTGGGAAACTGAGCCCTGCTTTCTACTGGACCAAGAAATCATAGCAGAACCCAAGCTGAAACAGTATCTGGAAGTGCTCTTCCGATCAACAATGCTGCCACCCCAATCAGAATCAGTAAATCCAAGCAATAAAATTCCTCCATTGGAGGCATACCTGAGTCCATAAGCAATTGTACCGCAGAGGTACCTCAAGATGTGCTTACCTGCAACCTAATGTCTATGTCTAGGATCAATCGTGAACTGACTCAAGATGCTAACTGCATAGCAAATGTCTGGCCTTAAGTGCACCAAGTACATCAACGATCCAATCTACCGTCTGTATAATGTGGAGTCCATTGGATCCAATCCAGCCTTAGTCTCATGGAGTTTCCTCAAATTGGAATCCATTGGAATGTTTATGGATTTACAATCCACCATGCCAAATCTTTGCAATATGTCCACTGTGTACTTCCCTTGAGATAGAAATATCTCATCATTCCTTTGCCAAATCTCAAGACATAGGAAGTAGTGCATAAGACCTAAGTCTTTCATCTCAAGCTCTGAGGTAAGCTCCCTCTTACACTCAGCAATAAATTTTTCCTCTCCAGTGAGGAAAAGATCATCAACATATAGAACCAGTATCGGAGGCAGTTTCTCCACTACTTTGAAGTACAAGTTGGAATCTGCATCATTTTTCATGAAACCCAGTTTCTGAAGGTAATTTTCTATTCTAGCATACCAAGCTCGAGGAGCTTGTTTTAACCCATACAGGGATTTCTTTAACTTGCAGACATGGGAGTCCTTCCCATGTATCACAAAACCATCAGGATGCTCAATGTAAACTTCTTTCGGAATCTCACCATTGAGGAAGGTAATCTTCACATCCATCTGGTGAAGCTTCCAGCCTAATACTGATGTAAGTGAAATAATAGATCTGATAGTAGTATACCTGGACACTGGAGTGAAGGTCTCCTCATAGTCAATGCCCTCATTCTAAGAGAATCCTCGGGAAACAAATCTGGCTTTGAATTTTTCCACGCTGCCATCTACAACATGCTTTATCTTGTAAAGCCATCTGGAAGTAACAAATGACATCCTCTCAGGTCTGGGAACAATATCCCAACATCATTCTTCAGGATAGAATGATACTCCTCTGTCATAGAATATTTCCATACTTGTTTCTCTACAGCCTCTTCATATGATGAAGGCTCAGAGTCACTGATGTTTCTCATCAATGCAACATATCCTAAATATCTATCAGGATGCATACGCTTTCTGGAAATCCCCACTAGTGCTCCATGCTTCTCAACATCTCTCAATATATCAAGGCACCATGCCACCCTCCTCTTTGTAGGAGGTTCATTAACCAGTTCAACTGGTTCATCAATGACAGGTAACTCCGTAGGCTCTGCTGGATTCTCCCTCTGAATCTCAGAATTGGAAGAATCATTCTCATGATTTTCTGAAGTAAAAATCTCAGTCTCATCTATCTTTAGATCACATTCAAGCTCTTTTGACCACTTGAATGTTGCCTCCTCATGAAAAGTCACATCCTATTTTACCTCAACAT
Source organism: Pseudotsuga menziesii (assembly GCA_001517045.1). Lineage (NCBI taxonomy): Eukaryota > Viridiplantae > Streptophyta > Pinopsida > Pinales > Pinaceae > Pseudotsuga > Pseudotsuga menziesii. The sequence continues at coordinate 121,305 of LPNX010068597.1, read as the reverse complement.
GTCTCTCACTAGGTACATAAATTCTGAAAGCTTTGGAGGTCTCACTATAGCCAACAAAAGTTCCCTTCTTTCCAGAAGGTTCCATCTTGGTTCTCTTTTCTTTTGGAATGTGAATATACATAGGACATCCAATAATCTGAAGATGTGATATGTCTGGTTTTTCACCAGTGAACACCTCTTCAGGTGTATTCTCATCAAGAAATGCATGCAGAATTCTGTTCTGAATTTACACTACTGTACTAGTAGCTTTTGCCCATAAATAAGTAGAAATATCCTGATCATGTAACATGGCTTTTGCAGCCTCAAAAACAGTTCTATTCCTTCTCTCTCCAACCCCATTCTGTTGTGGGTTGTAAGGAACTGTTAATTGTCTACATATCCCTGCATCACTACAAAACTCATTAAAGGCATTTGATTCAAGCTCTCCTCCATTATCATACCTTAAGGAACGAATATGCCTACTTGTCTGGTTTTCTACCAATGCTTTAAATTCTTGGAATTTACAGAAGGTTTCACTTTTGGCTTTCATAAAGTAAATCCAGGCCTTACGGGAGAAATCATCAATGACTAAAACATAATAAAGGTACCCACTGAGGGAAGGGGTAGACATGGGTCCACATAGATCTGAATGTACTAAGTCAAGGATTCCTTTAGATCTAGTATGGCTTCTAGAAAATTTCTTTTTAACATTCTTTCCTAAAGCACAACCTCAACAGATAGAATCATGAACATAATCAAAACTAGGCATACCTTTCACCATTCGCTGTAAACCAGGAAGTGCTTTGAAGTGGAGATGTCTGAGTCTCCTATGCCAAAGCTCACATGGGATGATAGTATGAATTACCATGGCTGAAATAACCTTTCCTGGGACCTTGTAGAGTCCTCCTTCTCAAACTCCGAAAATAACAGCAGTATCAAGGTTTTGGTTCTTCGGCCATAAGTATACTTGATTCTTCATGAAGATCACATGAAAGCCTTTATCTTCAAGGACAGAAACAGAGAGTATATTTTTCTTCAATCCAGGAACATACAAAATGTCATCCATATGTATCATGTCTCTCGATTTTAACTAGAATGATGTGGATCCAAATCCTAGGATTCGATATGTAGAATTGTCTCCCAATTCTATCATGCATGAGAATTGTTTCTCCTTTAGATTGGAGAATGCACCCTTGTACCCTAACATGTGCTTGGAAGCACCATTGTCAATCAGCCATGTATCTTCTCCTGTGATGATGGATCCGGACAAAGTAGAGACAAGATAATACTCTCTTCTAGTCTCTATCTCTTTGGGTGTAATCTTGTGCGAAGTTTCTTCTACTGCAGTGGAGGCATGAAACTTTCCTTCATCCTTCTTCCTTTTATTGCATTCTCTTGGAAAGTGACCTTTCTTTCCATAGTAGAAACATTTAAACCTTTATTTTTCAAAGTTCTTTGTAATCTCTTTCTTCTTTGAATGAAAGAGTTTCTTGAGAGCGAAAGGCTTCCTCCCTTTCTTAGTCCTAGCCATGAGAGCTAGATTCTCTTCTTTAGTGTGCACTGTTTTGTTCTGGATACAAACTTCTTCTTGAATGTAGTCATGCCATATTCTCTCGAAATTGGTTTGCTCTTCTCTTCCATTTACCATAGTAAGAAAGGTCTCCCATGGGGCAGGGAGCCCATCAATGGCGGTTTGAAGAAGATCATCCTCATCTGTCTCCACACCGATGCTTGCTAGTTGATCCTTCACTGGTGAAATATTTGTGAAGAAATATGCCACGGTCTCATCCTTCTCCATATTCATGCTGCGCAACTTGTTCTTTAAAGCCCTCTTTTGAGTAGGAGCCTTCTTCTCATAGAGATTCGTGAGTGTGTCAAAATAGTCCTTTGTTGTCTTCAATATAGTGATCACCGACATGAGATTGTCCTTCAAGGAGTCATATATGATCTGCTTTGCATTTGCTTGATTCTTTTTGTAATTTGTCCTTCCTGCATTTGTAGTGGGCTCTTCGATCACAGAGGTCACAACAGAGTCTAGATCATGGTCTTCTAGAATATTGAACACCCTGTCCTTCCATGTATTGAAGTTGGATGTTCCTTCGAGTCTATCTTCTAGAGAGACGGATATAGAAGCCATTGCTTCACACTTTTTCTCAATGCTTCAAGATCTGCAGAGGCTTAGAGTGTTTGCACAAAACTAAGCTTATTCATGCCCTTGCTCTAATACCATGTTAGTGATTGAGCAAAATATGAAGAAACTTGAATTTTAAAACTTTAATCCATAATAACAGTGCATATAAATCACATCAATAATTCAAAGATATAAATCAAACCATAGAACACAGGATATACATTAGGAAAACCCTCCACTGATTCGGAGGATGAAAAACCAAGCAAACAATCTTCGAGTATGATAGATTAGTGGCAGAGAATGATTACAACACAATAGAAGATTGCTTTCACCGAGAGCACCAGAGAGAGGAGATCGAATGGAACATGTATCTAACTTGCCAAGTGCATAGCACTTAAATAACAAGTCAAATTAGGTTTTACAACAAAAATAGAATAGTTGCATGTAACAACAACTTGTTAACACTTAGAACACTGATCCATCTTTAATCATGCACCCCATGCTGAATTGGTGTCAAGCTGGCACTCCATAATTATCTTCCACATGAAGATATGTGCCTTCCATTAATTAACTAACTCTAACTGAGTAGTTAACTGAGTTGAACTGAATGTAACTAAGTTGAACTGAATGTAACTGAGTTGAAATGAATGTAACTGAACAGAACTAGTGCATCTCCATCAGTGTTTATTTCCAATAACCATTTGCATAAATTAAGGAGTTGAACCCTTAATTAACTGAACTTGTTTACCATAACTGTAATTCAAATTCTCTCTCTATCTCTGTGCCTATATTACATATCTATGCATGGTCCATGAGTGTTTTCATTAATTAATCATATCATACTCATAAGATCATTTCTGAACCTATGATCATATGTATTGCCCCAGGTCATATAGTCATATGCTAAAGTAAATCAATCTAGGGATAGCTAATCCCTAAAGGAGACTTGTAGCACCTGTTAACAATGACTAGCCATACATCACATAGTATATCTACTTTACATAGTAAAGTACACCACCTCACAACATGAGGATATTCGTAGGACTACACAATCCTACTGTCCACCTCAATCATATGAGGATATTCGTAGGGCTACACAAGCCTACTGTCCACCTCAATCATATGAGGATATTCGTAGGGCTACACAAGCCTATTGTCCACCTCAATCATATGAGGATATTCATAGGACTACACAATCCTACTGTCTTGATATTACTCACAAGAATTTACAACATCACCACCTCAATCATATGAGGATATTCGTAGGACTACACAATCCTACTGTCTTGATATTACAAGACTGGAGAATGACTCTTGATGCTGTATTCTCAACACTCCCTCTCAGCGAGGGAGACATTCTCTGCCATACCAAGCTTATCTCGGAAGTGTCTAAACTTCGTCACAAATAGAGGCTTTGTCATCACATCTACAATCTGATCCTTAGTAGATACATACTGAAGTTTTACCATACCTTTCTGGACCATGTCTCGAATGAAGTGATAGTTCATTTCTATGTGTTTCGACTTGTCATGAAACACAGGATTCTCAGAAATCTTTATACAACTTTGATTGTCACACCTGATCACTGTAGGTTCTATCTTTACACTGAGTAATCCTCCAAGTAGCTTTCTTAGCCACACTGCTTCTCTGCAAGCAGTACTAGCAGCAATGTACTCAGCCTCTGCTGTGCTTTGGGAAACTGAGCCCTACTTTCTGCTGGACCAAGAAATCATAGCAGAACCCAAGCTGAAACAATATCTGGAAGTGCTCTTCCAATCAACAATGCTACCACCCCAATCAAAATTAGTAAATACAAGCAATAAAACTCCTCCATTGGAGGCATACCTGAGTCCATAAGCAATTGTACCGCAGAGGTATCTCAAGATGTGCTTACCTACAATCCAATGTATGTGTCTAGGATCAGTCATGAACTGACTCAAGATGCTAACTGCATTGCAAATGTCTGGCCTTGAGTGTACCGAGTACATCAACGAGCCAAGCAACTGTCTGTATAATGTGGGGTCCACTGGATCCGATCCAGTCTCAGTCTCATGGAGTTTCCTCAAATTGGAATCCATCGGAGTGTTTATGGATTTACAATCCACCATGCCAAATCTTCGCAAGATGTCCACTGTGTACTTCCCTTGTGATAGATATATCTCATCATTCCTCTGCCAAATATCAAGACATAGGAAGTAGTGCATAAGACCTAAGTCTTTCATCTCAAACTCTGAGGTAAGCTCCCTCTTACACTCAACAATCAATTTTTCCTCTCTAGTGAGGAAAAGATCATCAACATATAGAACCAGTATCAAAGGCAGGTTCTCCACTACTTTGAAGTACAAGTTGGAATCTGCATCACTTTTCAAGAAACCTAGTTTCTAAAGGTAACTGTCTATTCTGGCATACCAAACTTGAGGATCTTGTTTTAACCCATACATAGATTTCTTTAACTTGCAGACATGGGAGTCCTTCCCATGTATCACAAAACCATCAGGCTGCTCAATGTAAACTTCTTCTGCAATCTCACCACTGAGGAAGGCAGTCTTCACATCCATTTGGTGAAGCTTCCAGCCTAATACTGATGCAGGTGAAATAATAGATCTGATAGTAGTATACCTGGACACTGGAGTGAAGGTATCCTCATAGTCAATGCCCTCATTCTGAGAGAATCCCTGGGCAACAAATCTGGCTTTGAATTTGTCCACGCTGCCATCTACAACATGCTTTATCTTGTAAAGCCATATGGAAGTAACAACTGACTTCCTCTCGGGTCTGGGAACAATATCCCAAACATCATTCTTTGGGATATAATGATACTCCTCTACCATAGAATCTTTCCATACTTGTTGCTCTATAGCCTCTTCATATGATGAAGGATCAGAGTCACTAATGTTGCTCATCAATGCAACATATCATGAATATCTATCAGGATGCATACACTTTCTGGAAGTCCCCACTGGTTCTCCATGCTTCTCAGCATCTCTCAATATATCACGGCACCATGCCACCCTCCTCTTTATAGGAGGTTCATTGACCAATTCAACTAGTTCATCAATGACAGGTAACTTTGTAGGCTCTGCTGGATTCTCCCTCTGAATCTCAGAAGGGGAAGAATCATTCTCATGATTTTCTGAAGTAGAAATCTTAGTCTCATCTATATCTGGATCACATTCAAGCTCTTTTGACCACTTGAATTCTGCCTCCTCATGAAAAGTCACATCCCGACTAACCTCAACATGTCTCTCACCAGGTACATAAATTCTGAAAGATTTGGAGGTCTCATTGTAGCCAAGAAAAGTTCCCTTCTTTCCAGAAGGTTCCATCTTGGTTCTCTTTTCTTTTGGAATGTGAATATACACAGGACATCCAATAATCTGAATATGTGATATGTCTGGTTTTTCACCAGTGAACACCTCTTCAGGTGTATTCTCATCAAGAATTGCATGGGGAATTCTATTCTGAATGTACACTGCTATACTAGTAGCTTCTGCCCATAAATAAGCAAAAATATCCTGATCATGTAACATGGCTTTTGCAGCCTCACAAACAATTCTATTCTTTCTCTCTGCAACCCCATTTTGTTGTGGGTTGTAAGGAACTGTTAATTGTCTACATATCCCTGCATCACTACAAAACTCATTAAAGGCATTTGATTCAAACTCTCCTCCATTATCATACCTTAAGGCACATATATGCCTACTTATCTGGTTTTCTACCAAGGCTTTAAATTCTTGGAATTTACAGAAGTTTTCACTTTTGGCTTTCATAAAGTAAATCCAGGCCTTACGAGAGAAATCATCAATGAATAAAACATAGTAAAGGTACCCACTAAGGGAAGGGGTATACATGGGTCCACACAAATCTGAATGTACTAAGTCAAGGATGCCTTTAGATCTAGTATGGCTGCTAGGAAATTTATTTTTAACATTCTTTCCTAAAGCACAACCTCAACAGATAGAATCAAGAACATAATCAAAACTAGGCATACCTTTCACCATTCACTGTAAACCACGAAGTGCTCTGAAGTGGAGATGTCCAAGTATCCTATGCCAAAGCTCACATGGGATGATAGTATGAGTTACCATGGCTGAAATAACCTTTCCTGGGACCTTGTAGAGTCCTCCTTCTCGAACTCCGAAAATAACAGCAGTATCAAGGTTCTGGTTCTTCGGCCATAAGTATACTTGATTCTTCATGAAGATCACATGGAAGCCTTAATATTCAAGGATAGAAACAGAGAGTAGATTTTTCTTCAATCCAGGAACATATAAAATGTCATCCATATGTAGCATGTCTCCTGATTTTAAATGGAATGATGTGGATCCAACTCCTCGGATTGGATATGTAGAATTGTCTCCCAATTATACCATGCATGAGAATTGTTTCTCCTTTAGATTGGAGAGTGCACCCTTGTACCCTGACATGTGCTTGGAAGAACCATTGTCGATCAGCCATGTATCTTCTCCTGTGATGATGGATCTGGACAAAGCAGAGACAAGATAATACTCTCTTCTAGTATGTTTCTCTTTGGGTGTAATCTTGTGCGAAGTTTCTGTAGAAATAATAGATCAATGCTATGTGCAATGATGTTAAGAAGAAGCACAAGAAATAGATCTTGCTACTAAGAATTCTCACAAGCATACAGAGGAAAACTAGAGAGAAGAAAAGAGACTGAATCACATGAATGAAGAGATGAATATTGGTGTGTATCCATTGAATAATTATGAATAATAGTGTACATAAATAGTACATCCCTCATAGGAAAATCGAATTGTATGGAAACAACTCATAAATCTCAAAAAGGATGACTTACCAAAATATAGCAAACCCCCATAGGTGGATAAAGCACTTACTAAATCTATCAAGGACCTCACGAGTTGGCAAAAGCATGAGTGA
>LPNX010068597.1:94625-105493 GCA_001517045.1 Pseudotsuga menziesii | reverse complement strand
AAAAGCTCCCAGTTTCCTAGTTGACTAGCTTTTATCTTATCCATAGAAAAGCAGAAAAAGCAAAATAAAGCAGAATCTGCTGTAAAGTCCTGTATACTAATTCTGGATGGTCAAAAGGTGGTCAATGTCAACCCAAAATTGGAAATAAATCATTCTTAGGATATAGATGGCATGTATTGACTTTAAGGTGCAAGTGGATGCCAACTAATTAATCTAGTGGGTGAATAATTAATCAAATAATGATTAATTATTTTATCCTAAGTTGTGAGTGGGTTTAATATATTCCTACAGTTTCCTCTACTGCAGTGGAGGCATGAAACTTTCTTTCATCCTTCTTCCTTTTATTGCATTCTCTTGTTGTTGATGTATTCACTTGTATTTCTTATCTATTGTAACCCAACGTTTATTTCGGGATGTTCTTGTGTCATGTCATGACCCGATGTTACTATCGGGAGGATCTATAATGTAAAAAAGTCATGTCAAGTCATTGTGGGTAACCCTCCTATTGTCTAAGGGCTAAAGTCCCCGCAGTTTCGGGGCACTCGGGTTATTAGACTCTCCTAGTGAGGTCGTCCTTAGTAGGGTTTTATTCATGTCAGGAATTAGTATAAATAGAGAGGTGACCTCTCTATTTATCACACATCTTATACACACTCAGTTGTAGCGCATAGCTGAGGAAGAGAAAGACACTGGGGCAAGAGGAAAGAGCTTACTGCTGTCAGGAGATTGTCTTACTACTTTTGGGTTTCACTTTGGTGTTGATTCTATCTCTGAGGAAGTTGCGGGGTTTTCTCCATTTATGGTTTCCCCGAGGAAAAACAATGTGTTCATTATCTCTTGTGTTTGATTGTTGTGCTTGTTGTTCTCTCAGTTAAAGATCCTAATGATATGCTAGCTTAATGTTTAAAATCTAACATGGTATTAGAGCTAACCTGAGAAGAAGACATCGTGCAGCTGCGGGAACTAGGGCTTCCTATTTTGTGGATCTGTCTTCACATATTTTCAGCAAATGTAGGGTGGAATAACTCTCCTCCCTAGGCGCATCTTTCTGTCGAAGTAGAATCCAATTCTAAGGTTTTTCAGTTTTGGACGCGACACTGCTGCCGGAAATTAGGGATTTTCATAGAAGTGGAATTTTTTAGTGAGCCCAGGCCTGGATTGATATTCTCCCCAAAATCGAAGTTAGGGATCAAATTCAAATCATTTGGTTGGACAGAACTCTAGAAAAGCAAAACCCTAATTTGCTCCTGAACCAGTACTGCAGGATTTTAGCTTCAAATCCAGATTCGACATCTTGACCTGGTAAGATATAAATCTTTTGTATTTCCATTTGAGGTTCTCAGTTAAGATGTATCATCATACCAAGCTTGATGAAAATATTGAGGGAGCTGATAACTTCTGAGCCTGGAAGTATAGAATCTTCCTGGTTTTGGAAGAAAATGAGTTGGACTCCTATATCCAGGAGGAGGTTCCAGTTCAAGAGGGAGATGAGGCCAAGGACTTACATAAGAAGAATTTGGTTATGGCAAAGAGGATCATTGCTGATTCTATCAAGGATCACCTCATTCCATAGGTGTCCTCCCTCAAGACACTTAAAGCCATGTTTGATGCCCTAACCAAATTGTTTGAAGGGAAGAACATCAATCGGAAGATGACTCTAAGGAACCAGTTGAAGAATGTCAAGATCCAGAATGAGAAGACCATCCAGTCATACTTCACAAGGGTCTCCTAGATCAAAGAACAACTAGAAGATGTAGATGAAGAAGTGGAGAATGCAGAAATTGTGATGACAACATTGAATGGCCTCCCTAGGTCATGGGATTCTTTCATCCAAGGAATCTATGCTAAAAAGAAGTTGGTCAAATTCAGTAGACTATGGGAAGAATTCTCTCAAGAAGAAGCTCAGATAGCTGCTCGAGAAGAAAATATGGGAAGTGAAGATCAAGCTCTCACAGTACACTCCAAGAAAGGAAGAAGTGAAAATCATCATCACCAAGGTAAGCATTCTCATCAGAAAAATAACTTTATGAGAAGGGATCCATCCAGACTCAGATGTTATACATGCGATGAAATAGGACACTTTGCTAAAAACTGTCCCAAGAATAAGAATGGATCTAAGAAGAATAAGAACTCCAAAAGAAGACATCATGCTCACATTGCCGAGGATGATGATCCTCCCAGGAAGAGAGTAAAACAAGAAAGTGAAGACTCTTCAAGTGAAGATGAATATGTTCTGATCTCCGCTCTCATGGGAACTGTCACTCATGGAAGCAAAGATTGGATTATCGACAGTGGGGCTTCCAAGCACATGATAGGTTTCAAGGAATCCTTTGAGAAACTATCCAAACATAATTCACCCCATAAGGTGAGGCTTGGGAATGACTACCAATGTCCCATAAAATGTAGTGGTGAATCCTCCTACAAGCTAGACTTCAAAAAATCTATAAAAATGAAAGATGTCTTGTTTGTACTAGGATTGAAGAAGAATCTTCTATCCATATTAGCATTGGATGCAAAAGGTATGAGGGTTGCATTTATAGATGGACAAGTCATCATGTGGCCAAGAGGAAAGACTATTGATGATGCAATAGTGATTGGAGAACAAGAAGGAGGCTTATACAAGCTAAAGGGCCATCCAGAACAAGCTATGGTCCATGACACAGTAGAGCCAAATGAACTTTGGCACAGAAGGCTTGCACATGTGCATTAAAGAGCACTACCACTTGCAAGCAAAGTTGTTAAAGGTCTTCCAAAAATTCAAGCAAAACATGAAGGGGTCTGCAAAGGATGTGCGAAAGGAAAGAATACAAAGAAGACATTTCCAAGTAGCGAGAGCAAGGCAAAAGGAATCTTGGAAATCATCTACTCCGATGTATGCGGACCAATGTCATCAAGCTCATTAAGCGGGTATGTATACTATGTTTATTTCATTGATGACTTTTCTAGGAAGACATGGATTTACTTCATGAATAACAAAGATGAAGTTTTCAGCAAGTTCAAGGAATTCAAAGCCTTGATCAAGAATCACACAGAAAAGAAGATCAAGACCTTTCGATAAGATAATGGCGGAGAATTCACATCAAATGAATTCAAAGACTTATGCAAAGAATCAGGGATTAAGAGGGAGTTGTCCACTCCTTACAATCCACAGCAGAATGGGGTTGCAGAAAGGAAGAATAGAACCATCATGGAAGCTGCAAGAGCAATGCTTCATGATCAAGATCTTCCTATGCATCTATGGGCAGAAGCAGCCAGAACAGCGGTGTATGTATAGACCGTACTCCACACAGAGTACTTGAGAACAAGACTCCTAAAGAAGTCCTCTCCAGCAAGAAACCATAAGTCAGCCATCTCAGAATATTCGGCTGTCCAGTGTACATACACATACCAAAAGAAAAGAGAACAAAACTAGATCCTTCAGGAAAGAAGGGTAAATTTGTGGGATACTCTGAAAGCTCGAAGGCTTACAGAATATACTTCCCAGGATACAAGAAGATCAACATCAGCAGGGATGTAACATTTGGTGAAGACACAACTTACAACAAATCCAGGAAGAGACCCGTTGAAGATACTAAAGAAGCAGAAGCACCCAAAATTCATGATACAACCATGAATGAAGAAATTCAAGAAGAAGATCGAGAATTTGAAGAACCACAAAGACCTGTAGATCCACCTCAGGAGAAGAATCCTCACAAGAGGAAACCTACTTGGGTACAAGAAATTATCCAAGGTGTGGAAAGATATGGTGCTCCAGAAGAGAATCACAGAGAAAGAAAGAGAACCAGATCTTGTTCCGGATATGAAACTTTACTATGTGATGTTATCAATAAAGAACCTTCCAACTATGAAGAAGTGGCATAACAGAAAGAATGGAAGGATTCTATGATCGAAGAGTATCAATCGATCATGAAGAATGATGTTTGGGATGTTGTCCCAAGACCAGAAGGGAAGTCAGTTGTAACTTCCAAATGGATCTATAAGATCAAGCATGCTGCAGATGGTAGCATTGAAAAATATAAGGCAAGATTTGTGGCTCGTGGCTTCTCACGGAAGGAAGGAATATATTATGAAGAAACCTTTGCTCCTGTGGTCAGATACACTTCCATAAAAATAGTACTTGCTTTGGCTGTAGTAATGAAATGGAAGATACACCAAATGGATGTCAAGACAACTTTCTTGAATGGTGTAGTGGAAGAAGAAGTGTATGTAGAACGGTCACTCGGTTTTGAGACACACGACAGGGAGTCTCATGTGTGCAGATTGAAGAAATCCCTATACGGTTTGAAACAGGCACCCAGGACATGGTATGACAAAATTGATAGCTTTCTATCCAGTTTGGGCTTTACCAAGAGTAAAGCAGATTCCAGCCTTTACTACAAGGTTGAATATGGAAACCCAGTGATGCTTCTACTATATGTATATGATCTGTTTGTAATAGGTATGGATGGGTTGATTGCTGATACAAAGAGAAATCTTGCTGTCGAGTTTGAAATGAAGGACTTCGGTATGATGCATTGTTTTCTAGGTATGGGAGGTGTGGTAGAATGCGGATGGAATCTCCCTCGGACAAGGGAAGTATGCAGTAGAGATCCTGAAGAGGTTTGGGATGATGGACTGCAAGGCTATGGCCACACCTATGGCATCAAACCTGAAGCTATTGAGTGATGCTTCATTAGAGACGATTGATGCCACGATGTATCATCAGATGATTGGGTCCTTGATGTATCTGAAAAACATGAGACCAGACATTTGCTTTGTTGTGAACACCTTGAGCCAGTTCTTAACAGATCCGAGACATGTTCACTTGATTGTTGCAAAGCACATTCTGAGGTACCTGAGGGGTACAATTGATTATGGGCTCAAGTACGAGATGAATCAGAAGATTAACTTGGAGGGTTATGTTGATTCAGATTGGGCAGGTAGTGCAATTGATAGGAAAAGCACTTCAGGTTGCTGCTTTATTATGGGATCACGTGTGATCTCTTGGTTTAGCAGGAAGCAATCTTGTGTGGCACCAAGTACAACTGAAGCAGAGTATCTCGTAGCTTGTTCAGCTAGTTGTGAGGTAGTATGGCTGCGGAAGCTACTGTATGATTTATTTGATCTCCAGATGGATGCTACTTGTATACATTGTGACAACCAGAGTTGCATGAAGTTGTCAGAGAATCCAGTGTTCCATGACAATTTGAAGCATATCGAGATCAAATATCACTATATCAGGGATATGGTGCAGAAGGGAATAGTGAATCTCTAGTATGTTGCGATGGAGGAACAGATAGCTGATGTATTGATGAAGCCATTGGCTAGGGAAAAGTTCGAGTACTTCAAGGAGAAGCTTGGTGTTCTCCAAATCGAGGTTTCCTCCAAGGGAAAGTGATGAGACCCATAGCCATTCTGACATGGTGAGAGAATTGGTTCCTTCCATGGTCAGATGTAAGGGCTGATCCATTCTGTCATGGTGAGAGGATTGGTTCCTTCGATGTCAGATATGAGTGCTGAAATCCATAGCCATTCTAACGAGTAGGTCAAATATAAGGGCTAAGCCATTTTATCATGGTGAGAGGATTGGTTTCTTCCATGTCAGATATGAGTGCTGAGATCCATAGCCATTCTGACGAGTAGGTCAGATATAAGGGTTGAGCCCTTTTGTCATGGTTAACGGATTAGGTTCCTTCCATGTCAGATGTCAGTGCTGGCCATTTTGTCAAGTAGGACAGATGTAAGGGCAACTGCCATTCTCCTGGGGAATGGAGGCACCTGGTCAGTTACCAGGTAGCTTAGTATGGGACTGGGGGCCATTCTGATATGACTGTGGGATTGTTTCTTACACGATCAAATGTAAGTGCACACATTTTCAAACATACTTGTTGGATTGGTTCCTCATATGTGTCAAATGTAAGTGCAGAGACTTTCTTCGATCATTGGTTGATCAGATATAAGTGCTGAGCCTTTCTTCGATCATTGGTTGATCAGATATAAGTGTTGTGCCTTTCTTCGATCATTGGTTGATCAAATGTAATTGCAGTGCCTTTCTTTGATCATTGGTTGATCATATGTAAGTGCAGGAGCATTTTGGCATGGAGGATTGGTTCCTCGCATGGCCAAGTGTAAGTGTTGGGACTTTTTTCGATCATTGGTTGATTAGATGTAAGTGCTGGGCCTTTCTGATAGGGTTGTGGGCTATGTTACCACATGATCATATGCGAGTGCTGGGCGTTGCCTTTCTGATATGATTATAGGATTAGTTCCTAGATGATCAGATGTAAGTGTTGGGCTGGCCATTCTGACTTAAGTGTCAGATATAAGTGTTGAGGAAGACCTACATGGTGGCTACGTCTACATCCAGCATGAAAAAGGGCTAGCTCTGTAGAACTTCCTATGACGAGAAGAATCATGAGATAGCACCTGTGAAGATTCAGTATTGATGATCCAGCAGAGATGATCCAGATCGAGGGATGATCCAGATCCAGAGATGATGCTCCAGAGATGATCCAAATCCAGTGATGATGATCCAGATCCAGTGATGATCCATATCCAGTGATGATGATCCATATCGAGTGATGATCCAGATCCAGAGACGAAGATGACTTGAAGATAACAAAGAATTGAAGATGAAGATGACTAGAAGATGCAGATGACGAGAAGATATAGAGAAGAAGACCAGTGATGAAAATTGTGTCAAGAGAATACCTTCCTAGTTAAGAGGGAGTGTTGATGTAATTGTAACTTTGAAATGTATTCACTTTTATTTCTTATCTAGTGTAACCCGATGTTTATTTCGGGATGTTCTTGTGTAATGTCATGATCCGATGTTTCTATTAGGAGGATCTATAATGTAAACAAGTCATGTCAAGTCATTGTGGGTAACACTCCTATTGTCTAAGGGTTAAAGTCCCCGCAGTTTCAGGGCACTAGGGTTATTAGAATCTTTGAGTGAGGTCAGACCTAGTAGAGTTTTAGTCATGTTGGGAATTAGTATAAATATAGAGTTGACTTCTTTATTTATCACACATCTTATACACACTCAGTTGTAGCGCATAGCTGAGGAAGAGAAAGACACTGGGGAAAGAGGAAAGAGCTTACTGCTGTTGGGAGATTGTCTTACTATTTTTGGGTTTCACTTTGGTGCTGATTCTATCTCTGAGGAAGTTGCGGGGATTTCTCCATTTATGGTTTCCTCAAGGAAAAACATTGTGTTCATTGTCTCTTGTGTTTGATTGTTGTTCTTGTTGTTCTCTCAGTTAAAGATCTTGATGATATGCTAGCTTAATGTTTAAAATCTAACACTTGCAAAGTGACCTTTCTTTCCACAGTAGAAACATTTAAATCTTAATTTTTCAAAGTTCTTTGTAATCTCTTTCTTCTTTGAATGAAAGAGTTTCTTGAGAGCGAAAGGCTTCCTCCCTTTCTTAGTCCTAGCCATGAGAGCTAGATTCTCTTCTTTACTGTGCACTATTTTGTTCTGGATGCATCCTTCTTCTTGAATGCAGTCATGCCAGATTATTTCGAAATTGGGTTGATCTTCTCTTCCATTTACCACAGCAAGAAAGGTCTCCCATGAGGCAGGGAGCCCATCAATGTCAGTTTGAAGAAGATCATCCTCATATGTCTCCACATCGATGCTTGCTAGTTGATCCTTCACTTGTGAAATCTTTGTGAAGAAAGATGCCACAGTCTCATCCTTCTCCATCTTCATACTACGCAACTTGTTCTTCAAAGCCCTATTTTGAGTAGGAGCCTTCTTCTCATAGAGATTCGTGAGTGTCTCAAAACACTCCTTTGTTGTCTTCAATGCAGTGATCACTAACATGAGATTGTCCTTCACGGAGTCATATATGATCTGCTTTGCCTTTGCTTGATTCTTTTTGTAATTTGTCCTTCCTACAATTGTAGTGGGCTCTTCAACCACAAAGGTCACAAAACAGTCTAGATCAGGTTCTTCTATAATATTGAACACCCTCGCCTTCCGTATATTGAAGTTGGATGTTCCTTCGAGTCTATCTTTTGGACGGATGGATATAGAATCCATTGCTTCATGCTTTTGCTCAATGCTTCAAGATCTGCGGAGGCTTAGAGTGTTTGCACAAAACTAAGCTTATTCACACCCTTGCTCTGATACCATGTTAGTGATTGAGAAAAATATGAAGAAACTTGAACTTTAAAACTTTAATCCATAATAACAGTGCACATAAATCACATTAATAATTCAAAGATATAAATCAAACCATAGAAAATAGGATATACCCTGGGAAAACCCTCAACTGGTTCGGAGGATGAAAAACCCAACAAATGATCTTCGAGTATGATAGATTAGTAGCAGAGAATGATTACAACACAATAGTAGATTGCTTTCACCGAGAGCACCGGAGAGAGGAGATCGAATGGAACATGTGTCTAACTTTCCAAGTGCATAGCACTTAAATAACAAGTCAAAAACAAAAAAGTAATAGTTGCATGTAACAACAACTTGTTAACACTTAGAACACTGATCCATCTTTAATCATGCACCCCATGCTGATCTGGTGTCAAGCTGGCACTCCATAATTATGTTCCACATGAAGATATGTTCCTTCCATTAATTAACTAACTCTAGCTGAGTAGTTAATTGAGTTCAACTGAATTTAATTGAGTTGAACTGAATGTAACTGAACAGAACTAGTGCATCTCCATCAATGTTTATTTCCAATAACCATTTGCATAAATTAAGGAGTTGAACCCTTAATTAACTAAACTTGTTTACCATAACTATAATTCAAATTATCTCTCTATCTCTGTACTTATATTACATATCTCTGCATGGTCCATGTGTGTTTTCATTAATTAATCATATGATACTCATAAGATCATTTCTGAATCTATGATCATATGTATTGCCCCAGGTCATATAGTCATATGCTAAAGTAAATCACTCTAGGGGTAGCTAATCCCTAAAGGAGACTTGTACCACTTGTTGACCATGACTAGCCATACATCACATAGTGTATCTACTTTACATAGTAAAGTACACCACCTCACAATATGAGGAAATTCATAGGATATTCGTAGGGCTACACAAGCCTACTGTCTACCTTAATCATTGAGGATATTCATAGGGATATGCAAGCCTACTGTCCACCTCAATCATATGAGGATATTCGTAGGGCTACACAAGCCTACTGTCTTGATATTACTCACAAGACTTTACAACATCACCACCTCAATCATATGAGGATATTCGTAGGACTACACAAGCCTACTTGTTGATGTATTTGTAACTTCGGAATGTATTCACTTATATATCTTATGTATTGTACCCTGATGTTTATTCCAGGATGTGTATGTAATGTAATTGAGTCATGTCATGCCTCGATGTTCCGATCAGGAGTTTCTATAATGTAAACAAGTCATGTCAAGTCATTGTGGGTAACCCTCCTATTGATCAAGGTTTAAAGTCCCCGTAGTTCCGGGGCACTAGGGTTGTTAGACTCACTTAGTGAAGTCGGCCTTAGTAGGGTTTTGTCAAGTCGAGAATTAGTATAAATAGAGATCTAGCCTCTCTATTTATCACACACTCACTCACACTCAGTTGTAGCACATAGCTGAGGAAGAAGAAGACACTGGGGCTAGGAAGAAAGAGGTTACTGCTGTCGGGAGATCATCTTACTGTTTTGGGATTTTCTATTTGGTGTTGATTCTATCTCTGACGAAGTTGCGGGGTTTTCTCCATTTATGGTTTCCCCGAAAAACACTGTGTTCATTGTATCTTGTGTTTGATTGTTGTGTGTGTTATTCTCTCAGTTAAAAGATCCTAATATAATGCTAGCTTAATGATAAAATTCTAACATGGTATCAGAGCTAACCTGAGAAGAAGACACTGTGCAGTTGCGAGAACTAGGGATTCCTACTTTTTGGATCTCTCTCCATAGATTTTCAGCAAAATAAGGTTGGAATAACTCTCCTCCCCAGGGCGCATCTTTCTGTCGAAGCAAAATCCAATTCTGAGGTTTTTTAGTTTTTGACCCGACACTATTGCCGAAAATTAGGGCTTTCCACAAAAGTGAAATTTTTCAGTGAGCCCAGGCCTGGATTGATCTCCTCCTCAAAATCGAAGTTTAGAGATCAAGATGAAAGGATTTAGTTGGATAGAACTCCGAAAAAGCAAAACCCTAATATGCTCATGAACCAACACTGCAGAATTTCAGCTCCAAATCCAGATCCGACATCTTGACCTGGTAAGATCTAAGTTCTCAGTTAAGATGTCTTATCATACCAAGCTTGATGAAAATATTGAGGGAGCTGATAAATTCCGAGCCTGGAAGTATAGGATCTCATTAGTCATGGAAGATAATGATTTGGACTCCTACATCAATGAGGAGGTTCCAGTTCCAGAGGGAGATGAGGCTAAGGCTTTACACAAGAAGAAGTTGTTTATGGCAAAGAGGATTATTGCTGATTCAATCAAGGATCATCTCATACCACAGGTGTCCTCCCTAAAGACACCTAAAGCCATGTTTGATGCCCTAACCAAATTTTTTGAAGGAAAGAACATAAACCAGAAGATGACCTTGAGGAACCAGTTGAATAATGTGAATATCTAGAATGCAAAGACCATCCAGTCTTACTTTACAAGGATCTCCCAGATCAAAGAGAAACTTGAAGCAGTAGATGAAGAAGTGGAGAATGCAGAGATTGTAATGACCACCTTGAATGGTCTCCCTAGGACATGGGACTCTTTCTTTCAAGGGATCTATGCTAGAAAGAAGTTAGTCAAGTTCAGCAAACTATGGGAAGAATGCTCTCAAGAAGAATCTCGGATAGCAGCTCGAGAAGAAAATATGGGAAGTGAACATCAAGCTCTCATAGTACAATCCAAGAAAACTAGATCTAGC